>JAECUM010006086.1:112759-134614 GCA_016617855.1 Megalonaias nervosa
CCCCCCCCCGCTTGCTGGTGCTGGGTGCAATTGTCACCTCTGTCTTGCATTGCCAATGACAAGGATATTATTTTTCGTTTACCTTAAGATAATCTAAACTCAAAAAATCAAACACTAGGACATATGTAACACAAAATATAAATGCAGTACTTACCCATCTCAGCTATATCCTTTAATAATGATTACGATGAAGTATTTCTGCTTGTATTGCTTTTAAGGAGAATAAAAGACGTCAGTAACAACTGTGTTAATTCTGCACAATTGTCCAGTTTTAATGTGAGATGCCTTTGGGGAAGAGGGGAAAGCTAAGAGGCAACTAAGAGATGAATATATTACATCAACAGAACCATAGTTTTAAAGATAAATATGTTGGATATCATCAGTTTTTCCTTTTCTGAAATGAATGAATGGGCTCAGAATTATTTGCGCCCTATTCTATCCATTTCAAACATTTGTTGTCTGATATCTCATTAATTGGTCTGTCCTCTTTCATCTACAAGTTTGACCCTCTCTTTGCCCATTTGATGGTTCGTGTTTATATCCAACGATTCATATTCAGGTTATCCAAATCAATCCATTCCATGTCCATCAGCCTATTAAACCTTTTTAATCTGTCCGGACATTGTATTTGTCCCCCTATCATACCAACCATGTGTCTCGACAAAAAATTTCTGCTCATGACTTAAGATTTTTTTTGGGCTGAAACTGTAATACATCATAGAAGTTTACTTTTTTTCATATTTGTGCTGCCTGTTTTGTGATTTAGATTTCCATCACACCCCCCACCCACCCACTACTGTGTAACTTTGGATACATATTAGTATTCACCCATATTTTCCAATAATACAGATAACTGCAACAGTAATAATGAATTAGAGTATCTGATGTGACAAGTTCTTATGAGAAGGAAGGATAAACTATTTTTTCTGTAATAGTTACACCAGTAGCTTTAAGTCATCTAAAAAAATAGCAAAACTAACTACACTTCATTACCACAGAAAGTCTTTGGTATAATTTGAATAATTTCACCAAGAAAACCATTGAAAACTAGTGTCTGATGCAAGAAACTTTATAATACAAAATTATTTGCCATATTTAAAAATACTTTTTAACTAATATAAGTAATATAGATAGAAAAGAGAATATAAACTTATTCTACTTGTGTACAATCTACATTTGGGACCAAGAATTTTGTTCAGTTTTCAGGGTATAGGGGCTTCATTTTACTGAGTTTAAGAGTACTGAAATTAGGTGAAAATTTTTGGACCATAATTTATTTTCGTGGGGTTTTGGTTTAGTGAGGTTTGTTTTGAGAGGTTTCACTGTAGCAAGCACATGATCTTCATATCATGTATACTTTCCATCAAGTACATCAGGGGCCTTAAACATGTGGCTTGAATGGGTCCATGGAGTTATTCCTGTGGCCAGCAATGACAATCAGAATTTGTAAAATAATTAATAATGCAAATTTTTTCTTCAAAGACAGCTAGTTTTCATAGTTTGATTGTTACATAATTTAATTCTTGTTTCCAACATTTCAACTGGCTACCTTTATTTTTATGAGCCACTTTTGCTGCATGAAAAAGTTTCATTAATGTGGCCTTGGGCCAATGTACTAGTCCTCATGTGGCCCTTGTGGTGATTTGAGTTGGACACCCCTGATGTGGATAAATACTGTTATTGTAATAACAGTGTTATCATTTGTGTTAATGCATTTGCATGATAAAACTTCATAACAGAAAAACAATCATGAATAAATTAGTTTCCATGATCATCTCTCCTTTTAATTTATTTATGAAATGACCTCTCAGAGAGCTTGCAAAATCCACATGCTTGTGAAGTCCACAAACCATCTACATATAAAGGGAAAAAATATGGTGTGACTTTATATGCAAATTTGGCAGAATTGTTTGAAAGGAAACATATAAGATAGTGCCTAACAATAGCCTTCTGTTTTAATTGCCATTTCCTTGGAATACCTGTAAATACTGTATATTAAGTGAACCTTATTTATAGATCATAATGTATTGCATTTCTAATGATCAGTCTTTTAATACATTTATGAGGAAAAAAAATACTGATCAGTATAGCAATACCAAGTGAGTAATAGCAATTATGTTGCACTACTCCCAAGGGGAATTGAGGGGGAAAGGGGGATTGTTGTTGTTTTGGGTTTAACATGATTTTTGAGTGCACGATAGGCTATACAAGTCATCCAGTATAATTGGTGGAGGAAGAATCCGGCAAAAACCCAGGTAAGAACCACTGAACCTTAGGAAGCTACTGGCAAGCTTTCTCACTTGACTCAACTGGCCGAGCTCGAGATTCGAACCCATGCAGGCAGAGGTGAGATGGCAGTGATTGGTAAAGGCAAGCACTTTAGACCACTGGGTCACCCCGTTTATTTTTGTTCTGGTTCATATTATCATTTGGGTACATGCAAAATAAATGAAACTGTTGAACCAAATACGCTAAAACTTACATGGAGATTTCCTTGTGAGAATCCCAAGAATACTAGGTTTTGGTGACTGTGCCTCCATTTTCAAAGTCATCTATGGACTTTAAATATTTTTATAGCAATTCACATACTGTTTAAAAACAGGAAACTGTATAGAAAGTGGAGTCAGTTTTGTCCAATCAGACTTAGAAGAAAATGGTGCTATCAAAACAAGTTGGGATGGTTTTGTTGACAGTGCAGTTTTACACATGACTAACACAAATGAATGTTTTAAGAATGAAATTCTATTTGTTTTGTTTATTTACCATGTAACTGCTGTGTTATTTAAATAAAAATACATTACAATTTTCACATAGGCAACACATGTAATAATACCATATCATATTATTACAAAAGAGATTATGTCTTCCAAAGGAAAGGCATAACAACCAAAGCATCCAAATGTATTTCAGTCATTTCACTACACTTTTCTACAGTGTGGTTAAATAAAATCAGTGTTTTTGATCATGTGATAAATAGAATCTTACATCTGTACTCATTTCAAAATGAAATTTATGAAACCTGTCAAATAATTTCAATACTTTTTCCTCAACAAAGATATAAATTATTTGACTTGCTTCATAAATTTCCAATCAAATGAGCACTCAGGTAAGATCCTCTTTACATCACATGAACTTTCAAAATATGATTACAGTAAAAAATTTGAAGTGTGTGAAGAGAAATTATCTAATATTGTTCCTCTCTATCCCAATACTTATTTATTTGCAACAGGTGAATTAAACAGCTGTGACAGTAGAATCATGCGCAGGACACCAATAATTTGTCTAAAGACATGGTCAATATAAGTTCTGCATTTTATCTGATTGAGATGTACAAGGCAGACAATATTCATACTGTCAAGCAAAACTGCAAGGTGATAATTAAGGACTTAATTAAGGAATTAAATACATGTCTAGCTAATGATGCAGAGAGTCAGGTAGACTATGATTGCTTCAAGTGTTCAATATCTCTTGTACATCACATAATAACTTCTAAAGTTCTAATTAACCGATTTGTGCTTCCCCTTTGACACAGGGATGCTCTATATGACTATGAGAATTACATGTTCCAGCAGGCTTTTTTGCCATGCATTAACCTTATGTCATGTGATGTACTAAATCTAGTATGTATTGCCTTCACCCATAGGAACTTTTCTCCTATCCTGTTGTTTGGTAGAATATACTGCTCTCACTGACAGTTCCCTAGAGAGAAGACAAAAATTAAATGTTGATTTTAAAGTGGGTAAAGTGAATCTGCCCATTTCTCACTGCACTGCAAGATAGATATGACTATCATATACAGTGGATTGCACTGTAATAGGAACAGCAGGAATCTGAACACACAAGTCTTTCCAAAATACCTACATCTATAAAGCAAAACAGAAATAGATGAATTCCAAAGAATTTTCAATCACAGTTTGTCATTAAAAAAAAAAAGTCTATCAATCTGTGCAAAATGACACAAATGAAGCTGCAAGGTAAATAGAAAGTTGTACTACAGCTCAGCAGGGGAACAGCAGCACAGATGTATCAACAGTACTGATTTGCATCATAATTGGTGACAGCAGGAATGTGAGTGAACAACACACGTCTTTTCACAATACAGTATGTAGAATTGGTAAGAATTTTATGACCCAACTTTGACATAATAAATAGAGTCTGTAAATCTGTGTAACTGATGTAAATAAATCTTGAAGGTAAACAGAAAGTGTATATCACAGTTCTGCTTAAAACATGATGCAGAACAATGATGGAACTGGCAGTGCCAAGATTTAAAAAAAAAAGACAGACAAAAGGCACATTGACGTTTCAGGTAATGCAGCTCTTGAGATAATTGGAAGAATTATGTACATCAGAAATGTATGTGAAGAGAATAAATTTAGGCAAAAGAATTCAAAGAAGTAATTCATTTCAGTAAAGTCTGATCCTAGAAAATTTTGGAAAAAGCATAAAGTGCCTTTGATCCTAGAAAAGTTTGAAAAACCATAAAATACCTTTAATGTGAAAAGAAAATTGTCAACTGTATTTTGTGTGCAAAAAGTTACAAACAAGGTAATAAACATTTGAAAGTGGGAATATCTGGGCCCTGGCCAAATTAGAATTAGGATGATGATGTTGATACAATTTTTTATTGTCATACAGAATAGTCATAAGCTATCTGAAATATATGGAATGTCTAATTGGGGAGAACTCAAGGGCTTGAATAGGATAGTTACTGAAATGATTAAACATATTTGGACAGAAATGACACGTTTTTAACATTGTCAATGATAACATTTTCCACAGGTATCTGTATATTTCCTAAGGCATGGGATAAAAGTGTAAATATGCCCATTGTTTATGAAATATTTTAATAAATTGGACAGAAGAGAAAGCAATTATAGTTTATTTTTGCTTTTACTGGCTTAATTGCACTTTTAATATATTGTTTATATCACACTGAGGAAATGGGAACTAAGTTCCATGCAAAAGGACACACCAAAGCTGCCATCAGCTACCCTTGGCTGGCATGGGTGGGTGACCCTCAGATTACAAGTCTGACACACTATCAAATGAGCTACTGTTGCTCTGAAAGCAATAGATGAAGCACAAATGGGTCTTGTTTAATTGTTTGCTGTCACAGTACTTATCATCTTAATGCTTCAAAATTATATCAGTAAACAAGGAGGTAAGTTTTGTTGTCTATTTGTAGAATTTTCTCATGCATTTGATGAATGATTTTAAAACATACTTTTAGAAAGCTTGGCAAAGAAAGGCCTGGGTAGAAGATTTTTGCACATTTTCATTTCTGTGCAGAAGTCTTGTTCATTTGGCAAACAGATCTCTCATCAAGATTAGACTTGTCCATGATAGTGCTGTCATGCAGGTGGTCATATGTTCAACATTTTCACTCAGGACCAATTATATATTGTACGAGTGTTATAGTGAAAATTTCATGTCAGTGTTACCATTCCTTTAAAAGGAACAGTGAGAACAAGATTTTTGAGTTGGCCACCAAAGCTGCCATTTCTGAGGTTAGTTCAAGATCATTTTAACACAGGTCTAACTGCATATGGGAAGAAGTGTTCTAGTTTTAAAAAAAACAAAAAACGTTGATTCAGACATTTGTCTGAAGTATTTGTTTAGTTTTTTTGGAGGGGTGGAGCATGGGAACACAAGTAGGTTATTTAGTGCTGATGCAACTGGAATAAAATGCCTTGCCCATGGACACACCATGGTAACCGAACTGGGCTGAGCCAATGGTAGGATTCAAACTTGCACACTTTCCATTGCAAATCCAGTGTGCTAACCACTGCACCACCATGGTTCTTGTTCAGGAATAGTAGTCAAAGATTTTCAAGATAACTACTGCATCAGTCATACTGTGAGGTCATATCCACACCATATTCATTCAGGACCAATTACATATCATTATCAAGACAGTCTTGAACAAGTCATAAAAACTCTTTAAATGAAAACCCTATTTCGATATGACCCTTTGCTGGGATTAGAATGTTCCAAATGCCTCATCAGGACATTAGACCTCAAATCAGTAAGTGTTGCTTCTATCGAAATATGTTTAATGTAAGTAGTTTGACGAAAAATGACTCAGTGGAAATAGTCTAATTGTGTAGAACTATAACAACACATTCAACTCAGTTGGGGCCACCATTACCCATGCAAAGTTATGTAAGAATTAATGTGACAAACTAGAAACTTAACCGACTGTAATCAATATGCAGCTATCCTGGAAGGACATCCAAGTTTAAATGGCTGAAGGAATCTGAAGTTGTCAGCCAGAAACAATTTTCACAAATATGTGTCTTTTGACCCCAAATTGACAGAACTATTCTTTACTCATGTGTAGTAATCACCTTGGAAGTTTGAGAAAAAAATTGTTGCTGTAAACATAACTTATCACACAGAAACCACAACTCACAGTACCATCTCCAGTAACATTGACCTTAAACTGTCAAATCAATAGGGTCCTGCTGCTATGTAAAGTCTCTTGTATTAGTTGGTTGGGATAGAAGCTACAGTAAACCTGCCTGATCATGTAGAAACCAGCATAACAATTTCAGATCCAGTGACCTTGACCTGTGATCTTTTGACCTTCAAATCAATATTAAGCTGTCTCTATCTTTCCAATCATTTTCCGCATATGCAGTTTGACAAGAATCAGATAATGGAAAGAAAATTTAAATTTATCAGTTAGAAGTCAAAAATACAATTTAAGCTGCATTGAGTTCGGCCTCATGAACTGTATCCTCTAATGATATACTTAATGGTAACTTGTAAGTGATCAGAAATTATATTAATGAGTACAAGATTATTAATAATATATTTTAGATATTGAGCCACCATACCTTTAACCAGCATCAATTGGTCTTTTGATCCAAACTTAACTACCCACAGGATGGTAATGACATTGATGAAGCAAATTTCTGTTTTGTCAAGGTTGACTTTTAAGAATTCAGATGGTTCTGAGCAGTGAGTATTGTGATAAGTTACCTTTGTGCAAAAGGATTGTTTCACGTGCAAACAAGTACCAATAAGCCCTCATACAAGTCCTCTTTCAATTTTTCAGTTTTCAACATTTTGGTCTATATACCTGTGCATCAGATTTAACCCTGGTAGTGCTGTGTTGTTTTGCTCGACCTTAAAACCATTGCTGATTTGTTTCTAACTGAATAGTCTGTGCATGCTGAATTATTTTAGAACAATACAGACTTTTTGGACCAAATTCATATAACACCTTCAGAACTATTATTTATAAACAGATTGCAGTGAAATTGTACAGAATAATGCATATATGCATGCAGACTGCTAACATTAAAAATGTCGGTGAAATTGACGTGTGTTCATGGTTACCATAGCAACCAAATAGAGAAAAAGGGTGGAAAAGTAATTTTTGACCAAAAAAATCAAATATAGTGTATACTTTTCCATCAAATATAGTTATTCTGAAAGTGTTCATGGACAGTTAATTTTTTTCTACATATCACATATCCCCAGTTCATTAATTTTAGGCCTATGCTAGATAATTAAAACTTTACTTTCAAACATGTCTTTACATTTCAGTATGTAACAACATTTAGATGATGCAATACTGATGTAGTTATTATTCACATATTTTCTCCATATAAAATATAATTCTGTTCACTTTCAGTTCATTGATAAGGAACCAATATTAATCATACTTAAAATGATACATAATTATAGATTTACTTTGGTTGCCATAGCAACCAAAAAGTAATGTTAATGTTTGAAAAGTTTAAAAGATTTTTTAAAATAATATTGTTGGCAGAATCTTTTATCCAAATAAATACAGCATTCATTGTTCAAAGAACTCAATGTTATCAAGCTGTTTTACTTATGAAAGTAAAATAATAATTGTCATAATGTAGAACAATTATATTGACCATGTTTTAGGGTGAAGAGAATATTGTTTATGCAATGAAGTCAAACTAACAGAAAACAAGTTTTTTCATTTGAAAATTGTTGAAAGGCAGATGTCTTACAGATTTTTATGTAAACACCTCATTAAGCAATTACTGTTGGTTGCAAGAATAAATTTGATGAATACAAGTATTGTATCTCTAAACATGTGACAAATGTAATAACTGACACAAAATCCATCTGCAGGGTTTGTTAACAACCGCAGTGGACTTTGTATTTTTTCATCACATCATGTCAATGAACAAATATAAATTTTTCTTTCCAAAAAAAAAACTGTTGAAAAAGATAGGATTTCATTCATGGAATTAACGACTTTTAGGGTTATTTCTAGACTCCTACTTTATAAACTTTAATTTTTGCCTGTTTCATTACTAAATCTCATGTACGTCATAACTTTCCTTTACTATCTATTAACATGCAAACGGAATGCATATCAATATTATGGGATATATTATGTCTTTTATTTCTTTAATAGCTTTTATAATCAATGTATTCTTTAATATATGACAGCACATATAGTTTTAGAATAACTTTCTTTACAACTCCAGTTGTTTTAATTAATATTTCTAATACCTCTTCTGATATTCAGCTAGTTTGAGCAGTGACTCAACTGTCAATGGCCTACCAAATATACATATTTAATTCTCAGATATTCTGGTGTCTGTATCTGAATGAATTGAATGTAATATCATCAGACAGAACAATATTATCACAACCATCAGTTTGGGTCTTCTCTTGACACAATAGAGTAGTGTACCATTTTTCGGTTATATATAGTAATGAACCAGCTGAAAAATGCCAATGTGCTTCCAGTTGAGCTCTTTGATCTTACTACCAAGTGAGGCAGAAATAAACAACACTATGAACACCTAGATGGAGTTTGCAACACTGGGGAGCTCTTGTGTCCAGCACACATGCATGATAGTGACATTGGTTATCAGGTATTCTTTTGAGTGGAGCTGTACATTTGCAAGGCCTGAAAGTCATTATTACTGAATATTTCTCAGTGACTATAAATTATAGAGCAAGAGTTGTGAGGTTTTCAATGACAATTATTAATTACAACTTGCCAAAAATATTGAAATAGATTTCTCAGCAACAATCTTAACATTATAAATTCTACGTTGTCAAACGTTTTGAGGGAAAAAATAAGAGATCAAGCTTTATATATTCATTGGCCTACCTCTGGAACTAGTTCTGTTAAAATGAAACAAAACAAACTGAGAAAAAAAAAAAAAAGATTTCCACCATGTTGAAAGTTCTGATATTAAATGAAGGTCTTATTATTAGATTCCCAAGTCACATACATTTCACATTGCTGTCATAAAAGTGGGTTATTTAAGAAGTGAATCTCTCTCATCCATTTCCTTTTCAACTTGATTGCTGAGAGAGAGAGAGAGAGAGAGCAAAATGAAATTTATAATGCGATAGGAGTATTGTGATTTTTATTTTTTTTTAAATGATAAGCAACAAAGGAATACCTCTGAGTTGACACATGACACCCTCGTAAAATGAATGGTTGGTCCCTTTCAAGCTAGTACAGTTCTCGCTCTTGATGATACATTGTATCCCCCAATATGAGAGGTTCTGCACATGACAGACTCATTGATAAACTTGGCTACTATATAGTTTAAGCTCGATTTTGTGGAACTTTTACGTTGTTACTGAATTGGATGGTCATGTCATAGCAATTGTATATCAACACGTGATAGTGTCAGAGCACTTTCATATCAACATGTGGTATATTCCAGCAGAAAATTAATTCTCAAATTTGGAAAACTCTGCGTATTGCTATTTATGCTTCCACACAAGGCCCTAATAAGCTTTATTCTAATTTGGACTTTCCCATACATACATACGGTAATCAGCTGGAACTGGCTATGGGACAGCTGTGAGACTACAACTACTTAACAGCCACCATATTGTTTACAACAATATCTACTGCTGACAACAGACTTTCCTGGGCAAATAAGTCTTGTTTGAATATTTGTTTCACTGATGTTCTGTTACAGTGATGCAGAGCCGTGATCTTTGAGACTATTACATATGCCATCTCCCTGCTATTATTAGCACACATTTAATGATTGGCCCAGATTGGACATCTGTAGACATCACTGTCCTGTGCCATAAAAATATGGTATCCGCACACATAGCTAGATGACATTTGACCACAAATATATGCTTCCCTCATACATAGCCAGGTGATGTCATCCATAAACATATGGCTTCCGCACTACCAGGGTTAAAATACTTTTTTTCATAGCTAGCTCACCATCACAATTGGCAGTCAAAAATAACATGCTCCTGTATATGTAGCTTATCTCTTTATCCATATCTAAACCCTTGCCCTACCCCTTCCAAACATACTAGAACCATCAAGCTTCATGGTGGTGGTGTGTGTGTGTTTTGGCAATTGACATAAAAACTGTTCTCAGCAGCAAATCAGGAGTGAAGCTAAAGAACATTGACCTTGGGAGCCTTGAACCCTCAATTTGTCACTAATGGAATCTTTATTATCGAAGAAGTAATATCTCGTAGTTAATATGAATTTTAAACGATCAAAAAATGTACTTTAGTATACATTCATTTATTTTAATGCTCATAAAATAAGTGACGGGAACTTGTAAGGATTCGTAGATGAATCCTTGCTCAAAAATATATGATATATAGTGGTCCCCCTCTTATACGGCCACCCCTTCTGCACCGGGAAAGTGGCCTTATAAGACAGGTAGCCTTTCCAGAGGGGGACTAATTTTTTTGTGAGAAGTATATGTAATGTACGTAGTAAGAAAACTACATTCTTCAAAGCATTTAATATCTTCGTTTATTAATTATTAAAAGGTTCTTCTTCATATAATAATAGACTTATTTCAACTGAATATGCATTAATAGTTCTTATTTTTGGCGTAAACGTGTTATGCGAGCATGTGTTGTTGTCATGCACATTGCAAAACCATTTACGAACGTCATTTAAATCTTGGTACATACATAATTCTCTTTCCATTTGCTCCATTTTCCCACTGCTGCTGAACAACTTCCTTATCGGTTACGATGTTGTTTATTCGAGTCTTTTCAACATAAAATTGTTTTATTCGAGTCTTTTCTACCTAAAATTGTTTGGCAAGTCCCCCCTCCCCACCGCACCCGATGTCATAGAGTAGAATAACTGACTTTTTTCTAAAATAATCGTCTCCGTCTACATGATCACATGTTAATGTTTGGTAATGATTTATTTGGATGTTGCCAACTATGCGATTTAATTATGCAGACCAAACTTTTGTAGAGCGGACGAAATGCCTTCTTTGTAAAGGAAGTGATAAATGTGTTGTCACGTGATTTTTCGGTCTTTGTCTGGTATCCTGTTTTGTTCAAGGTTAATCTGTGTGTGTGTGTGTGTGTCTGCACAAAATCTATTTTTAGCCTATGCTGACCCTGTTATGATCTTGACAATTACGTCCGGTTGTAATCATCAGTGTTGTCAACTACAAGACTGATAAAACAATTTTTCTGCAGTTAAACAAAATGCCATATGTTTTTAAAGGCAGCGATCTTGTCACGTGATTCATTAGTTGTGGTCTGGTACCCTATTGTTTTTACATTTCTTTACACTAAAAGAGAGAAGCCAAAACGGCTTCGATATGTACGCAGATTTAACCTGAACAATAGCACCTCGCGGCTGTTAGGAATTGTAAACTTGACAATTATTTTCAGTAGTAATAGCCACTAATTATGAAAGTGAACAAGCTCAACATCTTACTAAGGGAAGCCATAAAGGATATCAAACCATTTTCCCGCTGACTTGTGTATTGTACATCAATACCGCCACTTCTCAGCTGTTACTACTGTTCAATAATTGTAATCTTAACAATTATCAAAGTGACTAAAACGGACAGCTTATGAATAAAATACTGGTTCTGGATACATATTACAAAATAAAATGCGGCCGCTTGTGAGGGGTAAATGCTATATTTTTGCACTAATATGCTATTCGCTGGTTGTGTTAGCAGCGTGGCCTTTCGTGAGGGTACTTTTGAACACAAACTCGTCGGTGCCAACAGATTCTGGCCGTAAGGAGCGGATGGCCGTGGTCAGAGGGGGCCGTTCAAGAGGGGGACCACTGTACAAGCAGGTTGATGAACCCGAAGAAACCTTCACAACAAAAGTCATATGAAAATGATCAACACAGAATGTGACATTTCATGATATGGGGTCAAATCCTTTCCTGAAATATGTCGTATGAATATGGCAATGCAGTAAAATGTAAATGTTTGAGTAAATCTGTTAAAGGGACCACATTATAACTCAGAATAGTGGGCAAACCTCAAGAAATACAAAAACAATTTCTTGAAGTACAGTGAAAACATTTAATAGAATATTTCAACAAAAATGAATATAATAAAAAAAAAATTCATACACATTATAACTGACAAACTGGGATAATGATTATGTGAGCATACAACATCAGAATGAGTCCATGATTCCTGTTTCACTTTATATAAAGTGCAAGAAATGAAGTCCTGGTTAGAACAACATGGTCTGCAGTGATTTCCTTACATTAGCCACCTCTTGTTGTTGCTGGAAGAAGAAAAAGAAGGAAATAATTATTTTTTTTAAATACATGTACCTGAGTGCCCTAACATATCATTATATGCATGAAATTCTTTAATGTTTCAAAGAAACGAATAACAGATCATATTATTAACTTAATAATTTCATAAAATATATTTGACATATAAACTGACTTTAAGAAAAGGTTTCAAATACAGTCAAACTCTGTTATAACAAAGATATACTTGAACATAGAGCATCACATGTACTAACTTGAACATAAAGCATCACATGTACTAAGTATATTTTTTGCCATCCCTACCTAACCCATTTTACTGACATGTAAGAAAGCTTCTTTATTTGTGTGGGTATATAATTTTGTGAATTTGTCAAAGAAGGCATTTTTGTATATACATTTCTGGATATCACTCTGTGAAGAGTTTGCATTCTGGTATTTAAGTCTGTGGATTAAGCACTACAAATGCCCAACAGATGGTCTAAATAACAGATCATGTAGATGTACTTTAATAACTACTTATTTGGTCATTGTGACCACTCTGGTGGCCTAGTGGTTAGTGTCCACCTTGGATGTGGGAGGTCATGGGTTTGAATCCTGGCCCAGTCATATCAAAGACTTATAAAAATGGTGCCAGCAGCTGCCTCGCTTGGCACTCAACATTAAGAGGTTAGTGTTTGGACTGGTTGCCTGGTATCAGGATAATGTGACTGGGTGGGTGCTATGTATATGTAATTAAATTATTTGTGTGTTAGTTTTAAATTTCTTTTTATTTTTATTTCATTACATTTTGTTGTAAGGATATTTTTACTGGATTTGACATTTTTCCCAGTAAACTTAGTTCAATTCTTTTAGCCTGATTAGAACGCAAAAAGATTGCTACATTGTATTTTTAGCTGACCTAGTTCTTGACCTTGGTTCCGATTTTGTAAACACTAAGTGAAAATGACTGGTTATTACCAAGGTCATGTTCAGCCCACATGTTAGCTCTGTTGCAAACAGATTGATTTTTAAATTCATTTCCAGTGTGGGAATCTGATTCTTAGTTAGGACTATCATAGCCTACAGGCTAATTGACTTGCAGTGAGTGATCACGTGACCCATCATGCGGGTCGGAAATGACGTTTTAG
This sequence comes from Megalonaias nervosa, assembly GCA_016617855.1. Taxonomy (NCBI): domain Eukaryota; kingdom Metazoa; phylum Mollusca; class Bivalvia; order Unionida; family Unionidae; genus Megalonaias; species Megalonaias nervosa. Next base: position 126,389 of record JAECUM010006086.1, read on the forward strand.
TTGGGTTTAATTCTCAATCTCAGTGTTTCTGAGTCAGTTGTAAAATAATACCTTGAAGCTGAAAGGTAGTCCTGTTGTTGCCATTTGAATTGAGGTTTTTTTTATTTAAAATAATTTGTTCACCCTGGAAAATACTCTTTTTCATCAAAATTCTTGGACAAAGACATTTACTAAAAATTATTCAGAATTCTAAAGTCAGAATTATATTCTTGGTGACTCAACAAGGAACTGTTGACACATCAACACAAACTGGTAATAAAGGATGTCATCGCCTTCCATAGTGCAACTTCATCGAGATTCGAACTTGGATTCAATTAGAACTTTTTAGTGATAGGACTTATATTTTTGAATTTTAGGATTAATTTTTGGATTATATTCACAAACCATAAGTCCTTTTTCATATTTTTACCTTGTTTTCTAGGGAAATAAATTATTTTGTTAAATTTACAAAGCTTGTTGACTTCACTCTTTTCTTTTGTTACTTTTGTACAAGCCTATACATAACAGTGGGACATCATGCTATATGTCTGCAGCATGATGCCCCAGTGCTAGACATCATTATAAATGCCACTGCAGAAATAGTAGCGATATGATTCAAATTGTTAAAGCTACATTAAAAAAATAAAAAACACACACACACACTTATTGACCTCACAATGGATATTGATTTATGTAGCAAGGGGAACCAAGAGTTATCAGATACTGCGTACACACATGTGGATTGGAACAATATAAAATGCTGTTTAATTCTTTAACAATTCTTTTTGGTTTTCTATAAAGTTTACACTAAAATAAATATGAAAAAAATTATTTTATTACAGTAATCTAATTGAATTAAGAAATACCTGAGCTTTTTTGATATCTAGTAATATATTAATAAAATGAGGCATTTTGCTGAATGTTAAAATTCAGTTTGTAGCAACTCTGAAATCCATGAAAATTAGTACCTCATGAAAAGAAAAAAAGTTAAACTAAAGTATACCTCTGTTCCCATGAACTATTACCATAGAATCACTGAAAATTCATTCACCACAAGACCAACTTTAATGTAGGTGAAGCATTCCTGCCATATCATGGTAAATCATGCGAAAAACATGACATGTTTACTCCAAAACCCCTTTTGAGAAACACAGTTTTCAATAATCTTTGAATAAAGAAATAAGAAAAACAACACTTCATTATATGCCTGTAACATGTAGCATATATAAACAGTAAACAGTCCTGACTGGAGCTGATGTAAAACTATCTTTTGGACATTTTAAATAAGGCAATTAAAAGGCAAAGAGGTCTCAACTTGCTGACAATAGCTAGTCTGATGTGTTAAGTACTCTGAATACTGTAGTGGATGAGCCCATTGTGCTGATTTGCATAGGTAAACTTCATGAAGTGGAAAAACAACATAGATGAATCTAATATATGCTAGATGCATGTTGAAAAACAAAGATTACAACATATCATATCCTCGAATAAGAATATTTATGCCATCTGTATCAAAGAATAACGACAAGTTTGTGAACAGCTGTAACATTTCTTTATGTCAGATTTTACTCGAGATGTAAAATGCAAAGGATGATTATTTCAACTGCCAGAACAGTGTTCAAGTGTGATTAATTTTTTTTATGGGGATACAGGATGCAATTAGCTATTAGCCAAGTCCAGCAACAATAAATTTCTGAACTTGTTGATGAATTTTGCTCTATGAAGCACACTAGCATGGGAATGGGGACATTTAATTCTTTGAACATGCTAAATGCAACATATCGACATTCATCATTCCTTACTAGTGTGTGTACAATGTCTTTCAAAATAGGAGCACCACCTGTATGTAATATATTCAACACAATGAACTGAACATTAAAATTAGTTCTCTTTATTATTATTCATTATCTTAATCTTGTTAAAATACAACCTATTAATTGACTTATGCTTTTCAGGATGAATTTAGCCATGAAATATATTGAGTGAAAGACAGTAACAAGCACATGCTCATGTTTGCACAGCTGATTTGTTTTGATAATGAGTTAATACCTGTACCGGAGAAAATTCTTTTTTACTGCTGTGTTACCTGTACAGCCCCCACTGAACTTGAAAATATTACTCGAAATGGTCTGTTGTAGATGCATGTTCATTTTTCTATAAAGACAAGCATATCTCGTGATCAGACTGCATCAGATAGAGTTTTTACAATGCTAACGTTATGTTCATCAATAACAATTAGTTTCTGATCAGGATTCGTTCAGAGAATCCAGCACAGAATTTGGGACACCAGTACCATCCAGTCTCAAGTGAGTGTAGTGAACACTAATAACACCTTCAAAACCCCTATTGAACAACTGAGAGTAGCAAAGACTGCATATAATTAGCATATATTTTGCCATCCAATGGATTTTAAAGACAGAAACCTCTTGTATGTTTTTATTTAATGTCTGTGTTTATGATTATTTGATTGTTGCACATATGTGTATGTGTATGGTGATGATATCTGACAATACTAAGTCTTCCAATTAATTTTTTCTTTGAAAGTTTATTAAATGCTTTGAACAAGACAGGCAAGTTATTTTCAGAATTGAATTTTCAATCATCTTCTAAAGGCTTCTATAAAAAGTTAACTTATTCTCAATTGGACAACACTGGTTTGTTTTTGGCCACAAGCATTGATCCCCTTTGGGACCTCAATACACACTTTTTGAGTCTCAGAAAAACCCAACACTATCTGGGAATATGGTAGGTATGGTGAACTTGATAGCTAATCTAATCATCAATCAGCAGGCCTTCAATCAAAGTATGCTGCTAGTTCACATTTTTTAAAATAAGTGTACCTTTTTGTTTTTTTAAACAATTATTCAACAACATCCTGCCTACAGATAAGCTGTTTTTCAATTAAAGGTTAGACCTTATCAGAATTAAATTTTAAAGCAGAAACATGTCATTCTCAAGCAGTCATGCAGTTGTTAAGAACACTATGCTATTTTTTAGACACCCATGAAAGCTTTGAATTTTTTACAACACCATCAGCGAGGTAGGAATGAAAAAAGAAACAGGAATGTAAACTTTCTAACACTGTATCATTCTGGAAACATCATGAGCCTGTAGCTAAAAGTAGGAAGTAATAATACTGATTAATCTGACACATGAACCTTATTAGGATGATAACTTAGGAATGAAAATGGAAAAATATCCTGTCTGTCTGAATTTTAATGATGGATGTATGATGGTCAATGAACGTGATAACAAACTATTTAATTCAAGACAAACTGTTAGTTTCATGTCAGAACCATGATTCCTAATTTGAATTGATGTGATACTGGAAAATGATAGAGGATCAATAATTGTCAGACATATATTTTGCATCATTTACTGAAGAGATTTATGGTTTCATTGTTTTAAATGTATTTGGATAATAGAATGATAATCAATGCTGCACAATCCACACAAGATCTTTGAAAAAGTATGTCTATTTCAGACCAGAAAATATTCCATTTCTTACATATCCCTTTGACATATTTTTCTCCCTCTACAGAAGTATTCAAAATGTGGGTGGGTGGGGGATTAATTTTATCGATGTAAATATTGTTACTATTGCACAGCTGGTACTTTTTTAGTTGAAAATACCCCAACCATATGATGAGAATTTGTCCTCCCATTAGGGTGAACAAGAAGATTCCTGAACACTGGATTGCCCTGTGAAACCCTGTACTTTTGATGGTCATCTGTACTTCATTCTTTTCTAGGAAGCAGCTTAATTTTGTGAGACATCAGTGCAGGATGGGAGGAGGGAATCTTAGCCCCTGTGAGAACAAATTCATCTTCATGAACACCCATGATTTATGAATGTTCATGAACTGTTCTTAAAATATTCATGACCAGTTCATCATTCAAGTTCATGAACAAATATTCATAAAAGTTCCACAACTAAGTTCACTTCTAAAATTTTGATGCATCATTCATGAAGTTCATGAACATTGACGAACTTTTATGACCCATTATAATAACTTAAAAGTTCTTGAAAATCATTAATGTGGTTGATGAACAAATCAAGAACTTTGATGCATTACTAAGATATTTATTGAAAATGTGTATGACATTTCTATACCATTATATTCATAAAATGTTCAACAAAATTCATTATACAAACTTCCTCACAATGTTTGTGAAATATAAATAAAGGTAAGTAAATTAAAAAATGAAATGAATACTGTATAAATGTTCGTAGCGATTTTTTATTCAATGCTTGTGTACTTAATCTGAGTAGTTTTGGACTAATTTGGGTAAATATGTTCTGGCCAGCATGAACAAAATGTACTTGCTGTAAAAGCTTTCAATACCTGTGTTCGAATGTTTTTGTCCATTGCTATCATAAGCTACATACTCAGTAGACTTTGAACCATAACCCATTGCCAATTTGCCATAAAAACCGAAATATGTAAGCAATTATCCCAACCGGATAGTAGTGAAAGAAGACTGTGACATGATTGGTTAATATATGTGCATAATTTCAGCAGCTGAGCCTCCTTTTCCCACAATCAAAGGTGCATGCAAACAGTTTTGCAATGACTAAAAAGCTCGAACAAAACATGTCAACTCTTGTGGAGTGGACAGATGAGAATATTTTCAACATCATTTCTTTTAAGTCAACAAAAGTGCCAGAAGAGATTATGAAAAGTCTATAAGAAATGATTTGGTGAAAGCAAATTTTTGTAGTGTTGGAAAGGGTTGCTTGACAGCCCTTAGCCATGAAAACCAAGCTTTGTTTCTCTTCAAATATGAAAAGAAAAACAGCCATTGCACTTACAGAGGGTCAGCAAGGATTGACATGTTTTCTACTACACCAATCACACAAGATTTTCCATTTGGCATCATACACCTTTGACGCAGATTGTCTTCTTGACTGAATGATGCTCATCGCAACTTTAATCAAAAACTTTTCTTGGTGGAGAGGATGTTTTGAAATGAGTCATGTATGAAGCTGGAGAATCTGTGGGCTGTTGTGAAAGAAGGTCCCTCCTCTGAGGTAGAGTCATGTGATGGTCCACCATCAGATCAAGAAAATCATTTAAACATGATCACTGGGGCCACAGTGGGGCAATCGATATGATCTAAGCAGTAGAGTTCCTGACTTTGTACAGCACTTGCAGGATCAACATGAAAGGTGGGAGGTGAAAGCAAACACAATCCAACTTAAGGCAGAAAGCATCCACTGACCATGCCCTCTTGTCGGTGACTGGGGAAATGTAAAAGGGAGCTTGTTGTTTAGCTTGGTGGCAAACAAGTCCACCAGAGGAGTCCCCCAAATTTGGAACAGGAGTCTGCTATGGACTGGAGAAGACTTTCACCAGAATATCTTTTTTGCCAGGAACATGGCAAGCTTGGAGGGTAATTCCTTCTGAAATAGCCCATTGAAGGAGATTCCAAAACTCCAAGCAGTGAGAAGGTGAATGTCAGCCATCTTGTCTCTTGAGATATACCACCACCATCGTGTTGTCAGAGGGCACCATCAGGCAGTGACCTCTTATTTGGTGGATGCATCCCTAAAGAAGGTTTAGTCTGACACGAACAGAAGAGGTACACTCTAAGGAGTGGGAATGAGTCTATAGTCCCTTGCTTTTAGGAAAGGTGGAAGAGCCTTTAAACATCCTTCTTGGGTCTTTGCAAAGAGCCAGCATGCTGAGGGGAAGCTCTGAAACAGGGCTGTTGCTTTGATTGAGGCTGCATGGCTTTGAAGAATTTAGCTGACAGATTCTGAGGGAGGTCAGGATGATTTTGGTTCCTGGCCAATTTTGAAGAACCAGTAGCATAAGCAAGGCACCTGTAGTGTTGGTCCCTCAAATCCTGTGAGGCCATGGAGGTGATAAGCCCTTCAAAGAGGAAGCCCTCAGAGGATTCTTACTGTGCTCTAGAATGACCTTGGAAGTGTCCAGAGCAACAACCCAGCAGTGGTGGTGAAGCTCTGTTGTCAAGGCCATGGACAGGGACAACACATGCCTAAAGGTTTTTGCCACTACTTTCAGCAAACAATGATGAACCATCAGCAACAGGGATTCCTCATTTAGCAAGCTGAATGAGGCTGCTAAAAAAAATGTCAGCATGCAACCCCATGTTTACTAGAGACCTTGTCTTTTGATCCAAGAATTCCAGTTTTCATTGGAAGGTGAACCCTGCAGAAATGCCCACTTGAGCCACTTCAGCATCCAAGGCGGGATGGGTATGGTATGGACCTTGTTAATCATGACCAAGTGAGAAAGCAACAATAGATCTGGTTGCAAGTTTGCCCCTTGAAAGCTTGTCCAAACTGGAGACAATTTTAGAGTCACCAGAACTTGAAGGTTTGGGACACTGATCACTCTCCCCTCACTGGCGGCCTCGATGCGACAAAAGGCCTTGATACTGTTGCCAATACACATGTGACCAGTTCTCTTCCTCCTCTGCCACCTTAGCCAATGGATGAGAGGAGGCAGGTGACCCAAAGAGAGGGGTCACTACCTTGGCCTTTTCTGTGTCAAAAAGGATGTCTTCATCCCACCCTCCCTCCTGGATGCAGGGCTACAAGACCCCATATCTCTTTTGTGAGGGAGACTTGAGGGGGAATGGGAGCATGAAGTGGTGGCTGGAGATGTCACCAGATGGAGCTAATGGACTGTCCTTAGCAATGGACTAAGCAGGTGGGAGAGGGTAACTCTCATCTTCCTAGATCATGCAGGATGAACAAGGTCTATCTTCCTCCCTCTTTTTCTTGGACCTAACTTCATAAGACAATGTAGCTCTGCAGCAACAACCTTGCTACCATGTGGCCAAGGTCCAAAGTCTGTAGCTGCATGCAGGAAAAGGGCCTCTTGCTTCCTTGTGGTGGAAAGCCCCATACCCCATTGGGATTTAGAGGGGTAATACAGAAGGGCGAACCAATCGAATCCTTGTCCCCAATCTGGCGTCTGTAAGCCAATCTCTAGGATGAAACGGCAGTTGGAGATTGGAGGAGGGGAGGTACTTGTCCCAATCCCTATCCCCAAAATGCAGGGGCTATAAAGTCCAGGCAAAAACACTTGACATTTTGACATTTTAACAGGCTTCTTTCATACCTCAACTACAAGCCCTCTACAAATTTTGGTCAAGATATACTGTCTAAAACTGAAATTAGTATGCAAAACCATTTTTCTTCTTTTCATCAGAGTGACCTGGAAGCTTCCTTCTTACCAAACATGCAAGTCAGCCACAGATTTAGGTAAAGGCACATAGTAAAAAACTGACATTTTTTTGTGCAGAAACTATTTTTAGCTCTACCGGTCATAGACCAGAAGAGCTTATGGTAGGCATGGACAACTTCCTCCATGGTACAGGCTGGATAAGTGATTTTTAAAGCAACACCCTATGACGTAAATTAATGGACAAAACGGGGTCACGCAGGCTACATTTTGCCCATCCCTGGCTTATGGGATTGTTTTGTCTTTTGTCTTTCTGGCTTCTGTCAGTAATCCATTAGCACAAGTTTGTTACTGCTACTCCTCTTAAACTTTTTATGGGATTGCCTCAAAACTTTATACACACCTTCATTCCAAGGTCTAGTTGGTCTTAAATGAAAATGGTGCTACTCAGTCATACAATATGGCCACCACAACATTTTTATTCCTGAATGGCTGGATATACCAATATAGTGTTTTTAATTAAAGACTTTGTTTGATGTCCAGTTGGTCCTAAATGAAACTGGTGTCAATCTGACATTCAGTATGGGAACCAATGCAGCTGTCTTGAAAATCTTGTTATTGCTACGCTAAAATGTAAAGTCATATCAGCATGACCCTTTTGCCAGAAGACTTATTAAATCAATATGGAACCAAAGTAAAATGGTGCCAACCAAACATCCAATATGGTAGCAATCTTGAAAATCTTGATATTACTATTTTTCCTGAACAGAGAGTCATACCAACATCGAATCATCATCAAAAGACTTCATATAATGTCTAGTTGGTTGTAAATGAAAATAGTGATCTGACAGCCAAAATGGCCATCATAGCAGTAATCTTGAAATTATTTTATTGCTACTGCTACTAAACTGAAAGTCAAATCAACCTGGTATTTTCACCAGAAGAATTATGGTGCCTAGTTGGTCTTAAATTAAAATTATGCCAATTTGATACAGCCATCCATGGTGGACATCTTGAAGATCTTGTTACTGCTACTCCTCAAGAATGGATGGTTGTATCAACATAGGGTTTTCACCAATAACCTTCTCAC
>JAECUM010006087.1:0-113093 GCA_016617855.1 Megalonaias nervosa
TTAACATAATCTCACATGTTGCCAAGAGGCTCAACATTTTTTTAAGCCTAACCGAAAGTACAACCCTTACATAATGCACCAATCACAGCTAGTTTTGTGGTTTATTTCTGAATGCAATGTTCCCTACACCTTAAGCTCCGCCCACCTGGGGTTGTACAATTGGTACCGTTATACCATATGGATATACTGTTACTACACTCTAACTTTCCTTATTAACCAATCTTGGACTGCCAAACCCATATATACTCTATTTTATCACCACCCTTTCTAGACTGGTTTCCATTTTTTCATAGCATTAGTACCGAGAGTCCTACAACTCCACTAAATGATCTTATTAAAGGTTTATGTCAGGAGATTAATTTTAAAATAATTGTTCCTAAATTGTAAACAAACATTTTATTATTTCTGCCACAATATTTCATGCATATGATATAATTTCAAAAGAAAACTAATAACAAGATACTAACTCAAAATTATATTAATCTGAAAAAAATCAAACCACAAATAGTATGCTTATATTGAGATTGGTATAATAAATCCTAATTACAATGCTTATAACTTGGAAGTTGATATAAAAAACGTATACAAAATTTTCTTCAAACTGTATATAGAATGAATTATCGTTTATTTTGCTATTATTAATACATTGCTAACTGCATTCACTTTTCCGCTGTTGTTAGTAACCTATTTATATTTCAATGTCCATTGTTAGTTGTTGTGAACATCTTTCTACTTGTGTATCAGTATATTTTGTATGTAGTTTTCTCTGTAAATGTAGAGGCGTGACTAGAATAAAGCTTCTGATAGTTTGTCATAATTTTGTTTCTTAGGCACTAAATTTTCCTTTAAGACCATTTTCGAGACCGGGAATCTACTTCCGCTATTGTGGTTGTCAGATAATATGGTTTTGTCGTCTGAGAAGCTGACATTCGTGTCGGAAGTTTACATTACTAAGGACACATTTCTTGTCTCCTATCCCGAAAGAATCACAGGATTAAATGTTGCGGCAGGTGCGCAAGTTGCGACGATGTATCGGATTTACGTACACTTTCGAGAAACGCTCACTTTGCGTAAGTTACGGCGTGCGTAACTTCCTACTTTGTGCGTAAGTTACGCCAGTGTTAGTGAAACGATCCCCAGGTGCGCAAGCAGTGTTTCCAAGAATGAGTCCCAAATAAGGGGAATAAATTTAGCGTGTTAAACGAGGTTTTAATGTGAAAAAAAATATTTAAAAAAAAATCATTAGCTATATTCCTAATACAGAAAATGTTATAGTTTGTTTAACTGCATAAGAGAATAAATATGAGAAAAAAAACCCAGAAAATATATGTTTCAGTATAAATTTATTAATTGAATTTATGACTTGTCCCTTTGTTACGCCTCTATTTAGATCTTTGGCTGTGTTCATGACGTCATGAAATGCATTGTAAACTGTACAAGTTAGTGAGTACGGCAATGCAGAGAAAACCTAACTTTTAATTGTAGATAGTGATAAATTAGTGGAAACAACGGAGAGAATACGACAAACCATTACATGTATCGCATATAATTGCTTTTTCCAAACGCGGGAAATTTTGTCCCACGAACCAGAAGTTATATCAAACACGCTTTGGTGTGCCCGATGCGTATAGGTACCCGTGCTTTGAGTATACATGGTATGGCTCTGTTTCAGTTCTTCAGTGACTGTGTCGCGAAGAAGGAACGGTCGCGATAGAAATTTCATTAGAATACCACAGGAGTCTGCAGTTTTATCAATAAAGCACGACGAAATTTCTGACAACATGAAATCACCTTATCGGCATTATAAATTAACACAAGGAATGCAAGCGTGACCACAACCCTCCGCTCGACTTTTCTCAAGCGTCTTTTATCGCTTCAGAATCGCAAGAAGACTGAAAAAACTACACATATCCATTCAAAAAACAGTAACGTACCAACGCATCACTCTCGGACGACCATCGCATGAATCCAATCAGGCGAATTAACCTTTATTTTCACCATTACGGTCACAAACCCTGTCAAACAGAACTCATTGCAGGAAGTAGCCCATTTGTACCACGGCCTAAATAACGTCATGAAACTAATTTTACAAGATAAAATGTTTAACTTGTTTTTTTATTTCAGATTGTATCATTTGATAATTTTTGTATAAATTTCCAGAACAGAAATATGTAGTTTAAGTTCGGATAGTACAAATAACGGTTGATGACGTCATCACATTTCAAATATTAAAGCCTAGACGGATGCTGGACCCGGAAGATTGAAAAATGTGTTTGATAGCCTGGTAAGAACATCTGTTGTACTGAGTTTTTTTTTCATAACAGAAAATGATAGTGAAGAAGAAAATATTATACTTGTATGAGAGATGTACTATTTATTATGATGATGATGATGATGATGATAATGATAGAGAGAGAGAGAGAAAAATGAACAATAGGAAAGGAGAAAAGCTGTTGCTTTATTCCACTGATTAACCATTCATGATGATGGTGTGTGTGTGTGTGTGTGTGTGTGTGTGAGAATAGTTGTGACGAAGAAAATCAATACGTAATACGATACGTTACAATTAATGACGATGCGAGAGAGAACAAAATGATTCTTGTATGGTTTACCGATGATGAGAGAGAGAGAGAGAGCAAAGGCAGATTATGAATGAAGAAATTACTTATCTTTAGCATTTATGATAATACTGACGTTAAAGAGATAAAAATGATACTTTACCTGATAATTATACCATTGATGATGATGAGGTGAAAAACGTGGTGGTGAATGATAAAAAAAGGACCGCGAATGATAAATTTATAATGTATGACGATGAGAAAGAAGAAACACTTATGAATACAATATTGTTTACTAGAGATTTACCATCGTTAATAATGACGACGACAGTGAAGAAGGCGAGAAAAGAGAAGCATGTTTCACTGTTTAATACGTTGCTCATGCCAATGATATAAAGATTTGTACCGAAATTGTAAAAGTTCATCTAATACCTGAATAATTTCTGTCAAAGGTCCGGGAAGGTTACAATATTCAATCTTCAAAACTACCCCCCCCTCCAATACACACATGTATGTATGTATGTATGTATGTATGTATGTATGCATGCATGTATATATGAGGCATGTGATAATCGACATGTCTTGACATTGATGGGATCGGTCAATGTTTAATTTGTCTACTGGTGGCATCATTTATTGAAGAAACATGCGTGCAACTGTAACACATGTACATTACTTTTGGTCAAGTGATCGTCAACAAAACAATCACATGTCTTTAAGAAACATTACAGTGATGAATGCTAAATATATTAATTGTCTTTAGTATCCAACAAATACTCAGTACAAGAAATGTCTTAGCCCTAGTTCCCTAATTACATGAATTGTACAACATAGAATGTTTGGAACCGTTCTTGTCTGACCCAGAAATACAGTGATGAAAAAAATGGATCATAAACTAGTAATATTATATCAAACGATTACTGTAAAACATATGTTTTGCCACATCCACATTGTCCAGTCAATAACAAATTGTGTCCATCCTGGGCACATCTGAGAGCACTGTACTGTTCCATGCTGAGGTCGTCCATTGTTTTCTGACAGGTGCTAATATTAGTATCAGGAAGGTGTTCTACGCACACGGCGGTACAGTTGAAGTACTAACGTAAAACGAGGTTGCACATTTTCCTTAAGTTTTATTTGAAAATATCTTAAAGGTATTCTTATTTCCCTTCTGTCCCATATCCAGGTAACATACATGTTCATGAAACATACCTTGCTTATTTCTGCATAGGTAAATATGAGAGAGAGAGAGAGAGAGAGAGAGAGAGAGAGAGAGATGATTGAAGAACAAGAAACATTTGTGGAGAAGCGTAAACTTAAACAGAAAAATGGACTACGACATTATCTTATCTTTGAAAATGATAGATAAGTGCTTTCCCAATGGAACGCACACAAGCTGGATGAGGGTGGCCTTGAGACGTCTGGAACCCGTGCATTATTTATCGGACTCTGTACCAACTGGGTCACAGTGGCACGCGCGCGCGCGCACACACACGCCAACGCGCGAGAGAGAGAGAGACAGACAGACAGATGAGGCAGGTAACACAAAATACTAAAATTATCAGGATTAATGTGTATACAATGCGAGGACAGTCTGAACGCTATCAGCAGCTGTATGTATGCATTCATGTATGTGCAGAGTGAGAGCATTTTTTAATACAACTTTTGAAAGTAGTAGTAATATAATACTGTAAATAACATTTTCATGATGCATTCATTATTCTGAGCAAATTCAACTAATTGACGGAGTCCGCATTATTAAATTTCCCTATTATTAAAAGAGAACCGATTCTGCGCCGTGTTCGGAACGATTGTTAGACCCTAACGCATATTTATTGCAGGATAGAAACTGGTAGAAATGGGCTACTTCCTGCAATGAGTTCTGTTTGACAGGGTTTGTGACCGTAATGGTGAAAATAAAGGTTAATTCGCCTGATTGGATTCATGCGATGGTCGTCCGAGAGTGATGCGTTGGTACGTTACTGTTTTTCTGAATGGATATGTGTAGTTTTTCAGTCTTCTTGCGATTCTGAAGCGATAAAAGACGCGTGAGAAAAGTTGAATCGAGCGGAGGGTTGTGGTCACGCTTGCATTCCTTGTGTTAATTTATAATACCGATAAGGTGATTTCATGTTGTCAGAAATTTCGTCGTGCTTTATTGATAAAACTGCAGACTCCTGTGTAGAATACAAACTAGTGTTTAATTTGCAGAAATTCTAATTACTTCTCATTTAAACACCCTCTTTAACACTTTTCACTTGTCTTCATTCGTTATTTTTTCTTACAAAAATATTAAAAGATAATCTAAAACAAAACTGCATCAAAATATTATTTAATTATAATCACACTTAGTTCTAATGTTAGATTTTGCCTCACAGGTAGCAGCAGGGAGGGTGAACCCTACAAAATTGGATTCGAGGAAACATATCTAAAACAAAGATTTTACACGAAAAAAATTTTTAAAAAAGGGTCAATAACGTCAAACTAAAACCTCTAACTTTCCGTGATATCACCAATGATGAGATTACCAGTGATGAAATCACTGGGGTTAGTTCGCGCTGTTACTTCGCCGTTGACTTCGTGTTTATAAAATTTTGTGAGTGATCGTTTATGTAATCATGCACGCAATTTTTGTCAGCTCACCCTCCCTGCTGCTGTAATTAAACCATTGCATTATAATAATGTTCGGTGAAGCTCACTCAGCACGATTAGCTCGAGAGAGACTAGAAGCAATCAAGAAATATCTACCTGTCCGTGATTCTGTCAGACAAAAATTACAAGAGCGTCAACAGACACAAGAAGAGTTTACAGAATCCGCAGAGCAATTATTTAAACCTATCACTGAAACTACTAAAGGCATTATTCTTGTGTTAAAAGAAACGGCAAAAGAAACTAAAAAGATAGCGGAGCGATCTAAAAAGACAAAGAAAATTCTACGAGAACTTCCTGCCGAAATAGCTGCGGCTCAACTAACTGAAGAAACAGATCAAGCAGAAGGTGATGCTCAACAAGAACCAGAAGCACAAGCCAGCGCTGACAGCGCCAGGATTAAATTATCTGATAAATTTAATGAGGATTTCATTGTCGGCATCGCAAAGTATGATATACCTAAATTAGCTGAAACTGCTTTTTTAACCTATGATAACTGAAAAAGATTTCTGAAACCCGAGTACGCCGATGATAGTATCTCGCACGAGCAATGGTACAAATGGATTTTTCGTTTACGTTTTAATGTTGATCAAGCTCGAACTACCGATAAGAGATATTCTGCTTACAATACAGCTATAAGAAATATGACGTTGGCTTTTCAGCGAATGCAACAAGAAGAAGAAGAAGAACCAAAAAGATCAGTACTTGATTATTTTAAACCTGGGGCTGTTGAAGCTATCAAAGACCCAAGATATATAGAAGTTATTGCGGCAAGATATGAATCCCGAAATAAATATTTAGAACCTGAATACGTTGAAGGATTTAAACTTGATGATTGGATTACGGCTATATATCTCGTTTCTAGAAATATCGAAAAAATAGACGACCTTGGCGATTATGATGAGTTTAGAGAAAATGTAATAAAACGAATAAAATATTCTCAGGAAAAAAAATCTAAAAATTAACTCCACCTCGTGAACCAACTCAACCTAGCGAACCAGCTCAATCTCAAGGTTTACTTGGTAGTGTTACATCTTATTTTTCACCGTTTGGTAAGAAAACCGGCAGTGGAATCACTTACCCCAACAGTGTCGTAGCTGGCGTAGACAGATTAAAAATTCTTGTTGGTGGAAAACGAGCTGGTAATAATTCTCCTGAAATTATTAACGAAATCACATCTATTTGTCAACGATTATTTACTGGTGGCATTATGGACATTAACGATTATAGGGCTCTCATCAACGAAATTATCGATGATTATTGTAGCGACTAGCACTAGCGTGCCAAGGTCGCCCGACTAAGTTACTGATTAAACAGTTAAATAATTAATTATAATAGATGATCATACACGCTAATCAACGTAAACCAAACATGGTAGGGTGGTAAATTCAAGATTACCTGTATATGAGACATATTACGGAGATGGATTAGGTGATGTCATTAAGGTTTTTTTTTTCGAGAATTGCCCCAAAAGCAATACCGATTATAAAGCAGTTAGGTATGAAAGCTACTGATGTCATTCGTGAAAAAGATATTAGTACTGTTGCTAGTAAAGTATTTCCTACGATCAAGGATAGACTATCACGATTGGTACGTAGACCGCAAGCGAAATTACCCAGCACTGAAGCGATGCCTGCAAGTGTTAGTAAAGTAATAAATAAAGCTGCAGATGAGAAGCTAGCAGCGATGATCGCCGATGAAGGGGAAAAAAATGTAGCAGCAAGTTTGATGGCGGGCAGCGGGCTGCCCCGAAGTGGGCTGCCTCGAAGTGGTCTTCGTATTAGACGATGACTAATAACATAACATGTTTAAACGTTTATCTAATCCCGCATTTGACATGGACACACCGGTTCTCAAGGATGAGTCTGTGCGTGATTATCAATATTATTCTTATGACGCTCGAATTCCAGATCAGCGTGGACGAATCGAATTACAAGTTCAAGATACGAGTAGGTATTTCTTGCCCGCTGAAGCATTTATTGAAGTTGAAGGTAAAATTTTTAAAGCGGATAATACTGAATACGATAACGATGTTGGTTTTGGTTTTGTTAACAACGGTATCATGGCGTTGTTTGACAGTGCCACGTACATGATCGATGGAAGAAATATTGAATCAATTCAAAAAGATGTCGACGTTGCTACGGCAATACTTGGTTTTCCAAGGACACTTCTGATAGTCCAATTCATAAAAATGTAACCATCGGCAACGTAAGAAATGCCGCAGGAAACCCCCGCAGTAATATCAATGAAAGCAAATTTCAACTTAGGATTTGCATCGCGGAAGGCCATGCTCAAGAACAGAATGTTTTCATGTGCAATTCCGCTGTCACATATTTTTGGATTCTGCAGAAATGTTAGAAAAGTTATTTTTGGAGCCAAGCACACAGTTGTACTTGTAAGAAAAGCCACAGATAATGATGCATTATGGCACGTTGAAGGAGCTGACGCAGGTGCAACTGCAGCACTTCATGGTAAAGTAGTACTAACAAAACTTTCATTGTGGATGCCAGTAATGACTCCAACAATATCTGAAGATCGTTTACTTTCTTTTATGAGTAGCGGCGGCAAGTCGACTTTGTCATGGTTGACTACGACCACGGATGCTATTCAAAGCGCAGTTAATGGTGTATTTACATGGCAAATAGCTTCTCAGCAAGGTATTTCTGCACCACGACATATATTCATTGCGATTCAGGACACTAGACGAGTAGATAATCAAATACGTAGCGCCATGATATTTGACAAATTCGGTGTTTCCGAGGTTTCATTGAGGATAAACGGGCATCAAGAACCATCCGAGGATATATTGTTGAATTTTGATCAAAATCATGTAGCGCGTGCGTATCATCGTCTGATGTCATTTATGGGGCGTGATCAAAATGTTGATACTGGTTTGCAAATATCACAGCTGGATTTTACAACGCTGTATCCGATTTATCATTTTTCGCTCGAACATTTAGATTTAACCAGACAGTCTGTCGTTGACATACATTTTCGAGCTCGTGTTGACAGAAATGTTCGGGATTTTCTTAATTACAGAGCAATCGCGGCTATATTATCCAACAAAACAATGATGCTTGAAGGTGTTGGTGGCCGCATGAGAGTCGTTGATGCTCCCGTAGAGAATATGCAAACGCTGATTTAAATCAGTATATATATATCATAAATGTCATATCATCATGTTAGTGTCAGTCTGACCCCGGGTCAGATTAAACGATTACAATCACCGTTAGCATCACGATGTGGAACAAAAGTAACATTAAAACACGATCAAATGTCCGGTGCAAATAAATTATCATTGAATGACCGTCAGTTTAAAAGATTCAATGAAGCTAAACACACCAACAAAGGAATACGATTAAATCTTTCCGTGGGCGCGAGCAAAGATACCATTAGAACCGGAGGAATATTTCCACTTCTCGCAGCGCTACCAGCGATAATAGCCGCAGCCGCTCCAGCTGTTGCAAAAGCTGCTGCGTTAGGTGCCGTTGGGACAGCTGCTGGAATGGCATTAAAGAAAGCAACAGGAAAAGGATTTTAAAAAAGACGACGACGACGAGTCGGACGCGGTCTGAGACTTCCAGGGTCTCGACCAAACAACGTTTGGGGGCGCGGATTAAAAATTCCAGGGACTCAACGATGACGTCGTCAACGATAGTTCCACTATCGAATTTTGATCTTATCAAAGCCGCTAATCAGTTAAATATAAAAAATTTTAGAGGTGTTTTTATGCGTGATCAATTACCGAAAAATCCGGCACTGTCAGAAACACGTATTATTAATCTTGATTCGTCAACGGGGCCAGGTACTCATTGGGTCGCATATGCCATTGATCCACGTGGAATTATTTATTTTGATTCTTATGGGTTGGCGCCACCTGTAGAATTTTTAAAATACGTCGGCAGATTTCAAAATATTCCGATCTGGTATTCAACGCTGCCAACACAAACATTAATGGATCCACCAATATGTGGCCGTGAAGCACTAGCAGTACTTGATGCTGTATCAAGATCAACGAAACCACCTCATAAAGCTGTACATAAATATACCATCAGACGACACAGTTGACCATTAATGTTTTAAACAGATATTGGTAAATATAATGGTTGATATTTATGGAAGATCTTCTACTGCTCGAGCCGGCAAGAGCAGCGACGATATCCATTTATCAAAATACGCCACCAAAGACGATCTTGCTGATATTATGAATTTATCTGGAGTTGACCGAGATGAAGTTGTTATTTTTCAGGATAAATTCGGTGTTTTAAAGACGAGTAACATCAAGTGGGTCGATATAATTCGTAGAGTTCTTGGTGCTACCACGGACAATATTCCAGTATTTACTGACGGTGGTAGAATCAGAGACTCAAATGTATCAATCGCAACTATCAGAGATGAAATTAAAAAAAAGTGTCGCTGATCGTTTAAAATCCACCGGAAATACTATGACAGGAGAAATTAACATGAACGGAAATAAAATCGTTGCTTTAAGAGAACCAGCAGGTGATGAAGATGCCGCAACAAAAAAATATGTGGATGTTAAAAATATTCCTACCGATGATAAAGTAAATACATTACGAGCCGAGTATGACGTTCATGTAAATATGTTTACAAATACTCGTAAAAATTTTCAGAAACTTAATAAAACCGCTGAAGATTTCTTTGGAAGTCCACCAACCGTTGACATAAATCTCAAAGATATAAATACAAAACTCAATGACATTGTCAGTGGAATTCCTAATATCGTTCAAAAAACCAATCTGATTCAAATTCCACACAAACAAATTAGCAACATCACGTACATGGTGGCGCCTGGGGTATCAACGTGGACACTGCACAATAACACTCTCGAATATACCGCAGAAGTAACTGGGTTATACAGGCTGTCCATGTATGGTTTGGAAATTACTGCGGCCACTTCATCATCGCCGAATGTATATCATAATCCTCTACTGGTGATGCTAACCAAGGACACCAAAGAAACATTTACGTTGATATCAACGGAAATACCCCCGAGACGTTACTGGTGGTGTCTGGAATTTATCACTGTCTTAGACAACAACTAAAGTATAATGATAGACGCTGGCGCTGATTGCGCTCACAGATACAGATACGATCAAGTAACGACATGGCAGAATAAATTAAAAACCATCATCGATGATTATACAGCAAAAATAAAGAAGTATCGTAGACGTGCAACCGTCGTTGATATCATGGTTTATTCGGTTTCTACGCTAGTTTCTGGAACCGGCGTAGTATGAGCATCGCTAGCGACGATGACAGCGCCGATTGTTGTAACAATCATTGTTTCATCGTCAACGTCAATCGCTGAAATATTTAATATAATCGCGAAAAAGATAAATACGTGCACGAATGAAAAATTAAACGAGTACACGATGAATTACATACTGCAACGACCACATATTCTAAATTATCATCACTGATTTCTTCGTCACTTAACGATGGAATAATATCCGATGAATAATTCAGTATTGCAATAAAGATCTACAATGAAGTATTCAACGTTAACGACGCAGTCGTCAACGACGCAGTCACCGTCGTCGTCAACGATAACGTCGTTAATGAAAAAATTCTGAACAGGATTTAAAACAATAATAATATAATAATGGCTGAGTCAAGGGAATTACTACAACAGATCGTCACTAATACTGCTCCGGTAAGAACTACAATGATATCAGCAAGTTCAACTTCGCCTGAATTCAGTATTAATTTTCCAACCGCAATACCAGCTTCCGAGATAGATCTAGCGCAATTACGAGTTTATCATAGTTGGCCCAACATCAGGTCAAAATCGTTTGGTGGACTACAACCGAATAATTCATTAGTATTTGCAAATAAAAATAAATCCGACGGAACTCCAGATTGGCAAGTAGTCAGTGTACCAACGGGAAGTTATCAAATAGAACAGATCAATGAAGAATTCCAACGCAGAATTAAATCCATCACGGGACGCGAATCAAAGATTGCCATTACCGTCCACGAGCCAACACTGTCTTCGGCCATCGAAATATTATCACCGGATTACACCGTGGACATATATCAGTCGTCGATCAGATCAGTGTTAGGGTGGCCCGATGTCGCACCGGTTTATGAAGGTCCTGCTGAACCACGTCGAGATGAATTCGTAGTAACAGTGGAAAAACCAACATATTTTTCACAACTTATCTACGGTGATGTTGTTAAAATTTTTGCTTTTTCAGGATCAGGTCCATCACCATCTGAACACGTATTTATTACTGACAATGATGGATTAAAATATCCTCTAGTAAAAATTAATCCAGCAGAATTTAAAGAAGTAGAAATACCGCATCCCGGTGGTGGAATAAATCAAAGAATTGAGTCGATTTGTAAATTTGATATAATTAAGAATATTTCTGAGGTTTTAAACGTTGAATTGAATCGTAAAATTATTAATTTAGAAAATTTATTATTGTCGCTGTCGCAGTTGTACAACGACGATGTAAAGCAGCAAATTATTGAGGTAATAAAACAAGTAGAAAAAATTACACTAGATATAAAATTTATTGATAGAACTGTTGTCTTAAGCATGATAAAAAATTTAGAAATAACAACATATAATGAAGATGCATTTGCATTCCTTGATCATTACAAAATAACACGAGAACAACTTAAAACATTTGCAATACCTGAATTTAACACTACTGAGTTAAAAAAGAAACTTAATCGCATTATCAACGATTACTTTCCTAGAATCCTCGAATCGTGGAGAAAAGTAGCCCCACCGGCAAATATTCTCAGATACGATAATAATCCATACGGTGGCGGCCGTCATGTCTCACCGCGTATCGTTAACATCACATCAACGATCGCTGTCAATCTAGTGTGTGATGCCGTCGACGGCAGTTATGAAGTGGACACTGATAAATCCAATCAGGCCCAACAAGGATACATTCTCTACTCATTTACCCCTCAAGTTCCTCCAGGTTATTTGATTGTATCAGAACCAATCAACGTTGTTTATCTGAAATGTCACAGTCGTCTCTTATCACGGATAAATTTCAAACTTACTGACCAAAATGGCCACTTACTTGATCTTAGGTCGGAGTAGCTGAATATAAATTTGTATGTGAGATCTTAGAGTGATTCCGCAACGAGAAACAAAAAAAAAATATCAAATAATTAATTTTTTTACCCCATTATTTTAACCTTGACGTTGTCAGTGACTGTGTCACCGGGGTCGAAATGAATTATTCTGATGCAACACTATTAGTTTCGTTGTCACTGGTGACGTTGTCACTGGTTACACAGTCACTCCAGTCACACTCAACGACATCGTCTGAGACTTCGTTACCGTCTTTATCTTTAGCCAGTAATTCTTCCGCGTCTTCGTTTATCAACTCAGTCACTGCCATGATATCTTTCAGCTGTTTTATACGAGCGTGTACCAGCCTTTTCGTTTGGTATTCGTGAGATAATTCTAACCTAACCCGCTCGATGGCCCGTGATAACGGTACAAATAATTTCACCTGCGCATCCATGATTGCCGCCAGCGATCGTAACATTGCCTGCTGAATTATCTTATGAATCGATAATCGGCGGGTAAGGTATATCTATTTTCTGATCTCCGAAATTGTAATGATTCAAAATCACTCATTATTTTTTCAGGATCAAGTTGGTCAGATATTTTTACGCCGCTGTTTTGTAATTTCTTAATAGCAGAAATAATTGATGTGATGTTTTCGTGATTCATTATTTTTTATATTATAAATTATTTGTTTAAATAAAAATATATTCTGAATAAATATTTCTGAATAAAAATAAAATATTTTAGAAAATCTGACCAAAGTCACAATTTTGATGGGTATATTACCCGTCAAATTCAGAAAATCTGATCAAAGTCACAATTTTGAAGGGCATAATACCCGTCAAATTCAGAAAATCTGACCAAAGTCACAATTTTGATGGGTATATTACCCGTCAAATTCAGAAAATCTGACCAGATTTCATAAAAAATAAAATTTTATTATAATAAAAACATATTCTGAATCAGAATAAAAATACAAATATATTTTCTTAATGAAAATAGAAAATCTGACTGAATTCGCAATATTGACGGGTAATATACCCATCAAATTTAGAAAATCTGACCAAAGTCACAATATTGACGGGTAATATACCCATCAAATTTAGAAAATCTGACTAAATTTCATAAAAAATAACATTTTATTATAATAAAAGTATTTCTGAATCAGATAAAAGTAAAAATATATTCTGAATCAGATAAATATAAAATATATTCTGATTCATAAAAGATAAAAGTAAAAATATATTCTGAATCAGATAAATATAAAAATATATTCTGAATAAAAATAAAAATAAAAATATGTTTTATAAATTCAAAAATAAACAGCAGCGATGATGCTCAGTCTACCATTTCACTGGGTCCCTTTTGCCGGTAAAGCCTTTACCAATAAGATCCTAAGAGTCCCTTGTTGGGGCCTTAAGCCCACGGGGCACTCTTCATGGTTAAGACCTGTCTTATGGTCCACAGGCACCTTATTGAGACTTTTTGGTCCGGCGGACATTCTTTCTGAATGTCCCTATGTGGTGTACCCTTCAGTGAGGTCACAAGGTCACGACTTCACATCACCCTGCTGTTTATTTTGGGGACGCAAGCGCATATCGATTTCATGTAACCCCCACCAAATCAAACCCCGGGGTAAGTGCAAAACTGCACCCACCACGTTGTTCGACGTGGTGAGGGTACATGAAATCTCATGGGGCTTGCTTGCGCTTCCACTATAATAGCATCTGTCGCCGAATGCAAGATAATATATCTTTAGCATTTTTGGAGACCCGAACACGCAGCATTTACACTAGTGAATCCGCACGCAAACGCCTTAACCACACGGCTATCGGAGCTGTTATAAATATACAGTTAAATTTAAGTATATAAATATTTACACTGTCTCACCAGTGACTGTGTCACCAGTGACGAAGTCATCAGTGGACATCGAAAGAATATTCTGATTCTGAATAAAATCTGCAATTTTATATATTTCTGCCGTTTCTGCCTTGTTAAAATACTGTAATTTCAAGCCTCTTCATACAGCCAAGGCAGAACTATCTAGCAATGAATGCATGGATCGATATTGTTCTGGTATAATCCGCCTACTACAATGATGCATGTCGTCTGCTGTGATCTATATGTGTACTATATCGGCCTGTGATATAATATCACGGCTGAGGTTTTTATGTTTGTTTGAGGATATATTTTCTGTAATATAGCTGAGATGTTTGGACTGGGGAGATATTTAAGTATTACGATTAGACTGTAGTACAATAACTGCTCAATTACTTTATCAGTGATGACGGATTCTTATCACTGAATATGTATCACAAAAAAAGGGAGACAACTACTTGATTGCTCTATCAGCGATGACGGATTTATTTCTCTTCATTATATATACCGGAATATAATTTTTTGATCGTATTTAACTGAATATGCTGATTTAGTAATATTATTTGCCACATATTGTGCTGAATTTTAGTGAATACCAAAATATTTACCAGCCGCATTTATAGAATTAAAAATTCTCTCTTCACCAGTCTCTGTATTTATGGATTTAATAGTTCTCTTTACAAACATTTGACATCTCCCAGTATTCCCAAGTGCAGAATTCTGACTTGGTGTAACAACCCGCAGGTTAGATAAATTATTATTTTTGCAATTTCGATCAATGTGATCAATTACAAGACCGCCTTCGATAACCCCATGAAAACATTCGAATATGAACCTATGAGATAAATATCTTTTTCCCCCGGCAGTAAATCTAAAATAACCAGTATTATCAATATTACCGACTGGGGTTTTCAATCTACAGTGTCTGATAACACCATCACGAGAAGCTTCATAATTTTTAATGATGGGATGCTTTACAAAATTCATTTTTATATATAATATTATTTGTGTAAATGATAATCTTGAAATCTGGCCAGATAGTCTTCAGCGGTTTTTAACGGAGATTCACCTGACGACTTCTTATCATAATATCGTTTCAGCTCTCTGTATCTTTTACCACCACAAGCTACACATAACCGTGTTTCTCCTCTGACTCCAACACCGCATCGTAAAAACGGTTTTGGTCCTAGACTACCTCTTCGGAAACTTTGCATATGTTGGCCACAAAATTCATTCACGCATGATTTATTACAAGGAGTTGAAAATCCAATCATAAGCCATCGGCATCGGTTGTTTGTTTTAATCATTATATATATATAATTAAAATTTAATTAAACATATATATTTGTCTTAAATATAATATGGAGGAATTTGAGAGATTATCCACGATTGAACCTTCCACCGCAAGATTTGATCTTGACAAATTACCAAAATCTAAATTTAATTTTTCGATGCAAGATCTGGCTCTGATAAATAATGATATAACCGATCGTATCCGTGAAGGTAAAAAAGAATTTCGCAATGATGGTGCGGCTCATACTTGGTCGACATTCAGGATTATAAACGACAACACCGCTGGTGTTGTTGTCGACGTTAGAATGAGTGACGAGCGAGGTAAAAATATTCTTAACTACCTCGACAATCAGCGATATATTATTCTAGTAAAATTTATTGTGCAGACAGATGATGATACTTGGATTATTCGTGACAAACGCGAACCGATACGACTTCATACTGGAAATAATACTGTTACATTAAATAAACAATCCAAGCCAGGTACGCTGACCGGTATTGATAAACCATATTATGAACGAGAATATCCTGTCACGGCAGTTATATATGCAATATATCCGCTAAATAATAAACCCAGCGTTGGGGATCTCAAACCGATGAAAATTTCAAGACTAAACTGCGTAGCTGAACGAGTTATGGAACATTTCTCAAAAGCAATACGCGGAAAGGGTTTAACAGATATAAGACGTAAAAAAAAATAAATGCGTGGGCAGAAACAGTTAGAGATACCGGAGCATCTATCAGTGACGTTGCTAAGATAGAAAAGAAATTAAGATTTCCAATAACAGTAAAAACACTAACCGGAGAAATTTTGTACAAACAGAAATATACAAAAAATGGAGCTCCAATGACAATCATTGATCATAACGCACATGCATGGACTGATGCTGTAACAATATTTCCACGAGATAGGACAGTTAAAGTTTATGACGATTATATATTTGATGCTATCGCCGATATTAGCAAGAACGATCCTGTATCTGTTTGGTTATTTCAGAGTTCAGAATCCGCATATTACGATCAGTTTGTAAAACCTAACGGTGAAATTTATCGCAGAGAATCTCTTCATGGCGAAATGAAGAATCTTGCACAGCGCCTTTGGTGTGAATATAATTCTGACAACGTCGAAGTTGAGCAATTATTGAATAATTGTTTTACAGTTCCATCAGTTGCGGCTCACTTTGCTCAGAAGACAAATTCATGGTCGCCGACACGATCAGAATTCCTCGAAGATGTTCAACGTAGTTGTGTCGAATATGGACATGTCGGATTATGGAATACCAAATACGATCATCGTAAAGTTATATCGGTTGATATGGTTGCATGTTATCCTGGGAGTTTTCTTGGATACGGAGAATGTTCTAAATACTTTGATAGATTCGGCCATACCACACACGAGATGACAAGAGTTGCGATAAATGGACAATTATCTGATTTTGATTTAACTGGATTCGCTTATGTAAAATTATTTAAGTTGCGTGATAATCTTCATCCGATCGTTTATGCGTGGTTTGGTAGACATTTCTCAGAAAAATGTTGGGTTCCAACGGTGTTATTACGATACATGCTTGATGCGGGAATTTTAATATCGTTGATGGTCAGTGAAGCTATTATATCATATCATTCGCAGAAACAAGTTTGGTTACCACAACAAAAGCAACATTTGCCGCTAACGGATTGGGATACAATCGATTATGAAAATAAAGTTGCAAAAGATCTCGGTAGGAAAATAATCGGTAAATTTACTCAAGGTGGTTCGTATGCTCATAAACGACATTGTATAAGATTAATCATGGATGATGCTGAGTTAGATTTTATAATTACTGATACAACGAACAAAGGAACGTTTATAAGCAGAAGCAATGCTTATTTGTCAGATGGAACCAAACTACGTACAGTAGTGAGTTATATTGATGGTGAATCACCGCAATTTACTCATTTAAGGTCTTCTATGCTCGCTTACGTTTCTATAAATTTATTGTCGATGATAAATAGATTTCCTTGTTACGCTGTCAGAGTTGCTACGGATTCGTTTTATATAAATAAAAAATATTTAGATTTGGTAAAACCGTTACTCGGTAGCGGCGAATGGGGATCATGGCGAATAAAACAAGAAAGTATACTCGACTATTCTGAATCGGCCGACGTTAATATCAAAGAAATATACTACGGTAATGACAATCAAATGCTATTATCAACATCACCATCTGTATTCGATCCCGTGGCTAGACATAAAACCATTTATCTCAGTGGACCTGGAGGTTCTGGTAAAACAACACGTGCGAATGAATTATTTCGGCAGAGTTCGTTGGAAATGATTGTGTTGACACCTACAAGCAGACTAGCCAGAGAAATAAAACAACGAGAAGTAAAATCGTGTACATATCATAGTTTCTTCAGATGGTGTGGAGATACGTGGACACCTGAGCGAATGGGTGAGAAATATATTCCGAAAATCATCATCTGGGATGAAATTTGTACAATATCGTTAGAAACATTAAAAATATTTCTTGATTGGTTACTGACAAAAAATACTGCTGTGATTATGTGCGGCGATCATATTCAACCACCACCCTTCGTCGGTCAATCTCCGCACGAGTGGTTAAAATCATTTGTGGATTATTATGAAGAAATAAATGATGATCATAGAGCTATTGATGAACCCTTGAAAGAATTTAAAAGATTGATCAGACTACAGCCAGATAGAATACAATGTGAGATAATGCGTGAAATAATTCCAGAAACTCCTGTGAACGATTTTTGGAATTTATGGAGACCAAATGATTTGATAGTTGCGAGTAGAAAAATAGTTCGTGATGAATTACAAGAAAAATTATTTCTGTTGCACAACGAAAGATTTCCAATGTTACTTGTGCCGTTGTGTTATCGCCCAGCAGATACTCGACGACAGAATATTGAAGTTGAAATTCTAGGAACAGATGAAAAACAAAATCTTGTATTGAATGATATTGTTTTGGTTAATGTTGATGTTGTTGAGAGCGCGTTGAGTATGAATAACTCACCGTGGAAACTGGGATATGCTGTAACGATTCACTCGTCACAAGGACTAACTATTACTGATACAAATATCTGGATTGTCGATGATAGAATAGAATGGTCAAATTTAGTTTATCTCGCAGTATCTAGAGTCAGGAGAATATCTCAGCTACATAGAGTTGTCATAAACTCCACAGAAAATAATAATCAAAATGTTAGTGACACCGAAGGTGTTATTGGCGTAATAAGAAAAAAAATTATCCGGTTATAAGCAATGTGACAAAAAAAAAATAATCGTGATTTTGATATTGATGCTGAATTTATTATGACTCTAAAACAACAACAGAATAATTGTTGTGTAATTTGTAACTGTCACATGTTGTGGAAGTATTCTTGTAATAATCCAAAACAATTTACCGTGGATAGAATTAATAGTGATCTTGGTCATACACGTGATAATGTGATGCTGACCTCTCTTGAATGCAATCGACGCAGGGGATCCAATTTACAAAAGTGAACGCGGTGGTAATTGTGTGTCCTCAGGAATTATTTGTAATTGTTCGCGAACAAATCCACGCTGAGGAGCATTTGAATCCAGTCTGTAGATTGCAGGTCTACCAGTAGATATAACCACGCTAGAAATTTTATGTGTAGTCACACTCCAGATAGGATCAGTTGCTCTTTTTTTACCACCTTCAAGTTCACCAGATTCATATAAATATCTTACGGTAACATTACCTAGTACTGGCTGAGAGGAAGATTCACGTCGGCGTATTGGTATATGTTTCTTTGTAATTGCATTAACAGGTTTCATAGAAGTTGCACGAGTAATCTCATTATTTAACGCAGCTATCACACTTGGTAATCTTGCAACCCATTCGCGAGATCTTGTATCTGTATAAATTATTTCCTTCGCATACTGGTATCCAAATAACCGCTCAGCAAGTGTTCGATTAAATCTTTCAACGATTGCCTGATCACGATGAATTTTGGTGTGTCCTCGTCTGATTTTCACGTTATGTTTTTTCATCAGCGATGATACTGCACCGAGAAATTCTTTGCCAGGATCAACGTGTAGCAACCGTGGCCATCGTAGACCACCACGTTGATAAATTCTTTCAAACACAGATGCAACTTCAGTTGCTGTCTTTGTTGACAGTGGTTCTGCTTCTTTATATCTACTTGCAACGTCAACGACAGTTAAAGCGTATTTGTACATGCGTGATTTACGTCCACGTGTTTTAATGGTATCATGTGGCAAAAGTAAAATATCTGCCTGATGAACTTCATTGGGAACGTTGACATCAAAATGTGCATACAGAATTTTTTTAGGTGGTGGTAGATAAATTTGCCATATTGCTTGTCGTGCTAACCACGCTGCAGCAACAGCACGTGAAACCTTTGCAGCTTCAGCGAGTTTACTAATCGCCGCTTTGCCCTTCCAATATCCTCTTGGGCTATAATAAATGGACTCCATTATAATAATCATATAATTAATTACCCAGCCCCTAACATAATTTTACCTTTCATACCAGCTTTTACCAGAAAAGCAGCTAATTTTTCTCGAAATGATTTATCTTTTATATTATTTATGGCATGAATTAATTTGATATCGGCGAGATGTCGCTGTTGTAAATCTTTACTTCGATAAGCAATATCATGAACGTAACACGCTTGATCAATCTTGTTTACGGGATATTCTCCAGGTCGCGGTTGATCTTGATTGTCAAGACGGATATCTAAACGAGTTCCTGGCCGACAATAATTATAACCCGGTAAGTGTTTTTCCCCGGGATATTTCGCCCACGGTAATCCTGGTAATTTTCCCAACGAAGCAGCAATATCACCTCCCGTCGCTATATTTGAAATAAATTTATATTTTTTTTTTGTGCCACACTTTTCACATTTACCTGTCAGTGCGCGTTTTTTATTTTTTGTTGTTATTGTTGTTAATCCAGTGGTGGACGTGGCTGCACGGCATAGAACACGATATAAATTCATATTATTTATTATATGGATATAATTGACTTTTCGGCGACACGAAAACAAGAGCCAGTAAAACATCACCCAGCGCTACCGAATTCTATCAGAATGATAATAATAGGTCCATCTGGATCAGGCAAGTCACAATTATTGCTTAATCTGATAATGAGATGGATGAAGTGGGATAAATTATATTTAGTAGCACCATCTGTAGATGACCAGCGATGCTATGAAGTACTTAAAGATTTAATGAAAATGCAAAGTTGCTGAATGAAGACAGTGACGTTATTGATTTTATCATCGATATTGATGAAGCGCCATCTGTAGATGATCTTGATGGAAGTATTAATAATTTAGTAGTATACGATGATGTGATGCTTGACAAACAATCAAATCCAGCTAGGATATTTTCTCGAGGTAGACATAAAAATACAGACGTGATTTATGTCACACAGCGTTATACACAAATACCTAAAGTAATCAGAGATAACTGTAATATTTTAGTTGTGTTTAACGGAGTTGATAATCATACGCTGCAAAATATTTATTATACTTGGTGTTCAGGGGACATGGACATGATTAAGTTCAAACACTTTTTTTCAAAGGCACAAGCTACCCCGTTTGGTTTTATAACAATAAACTTGCACGACCCTAGGTCAAGATATCGTAAGGGACTTGATACAATATTTGGATAAAAACCACAGCAGCAGGGAGGGTGAGCTGACAAAAATTGCGTGCACGAGTACATAAACGATCACTCACAAAATTTTATAAACACGAAGTCAACGGCGAAGTAACAGCGCGAACTAACCCCAGTGATTTCATCACTGGTAATCTCATCACTGGTAATATCATGGAAAGTGAGAGGTTTTAGTTTGACGTTATTGAACTTTTTTGTAAATTTTTTTCTTGTGAAATCTTTGTTTTAGATATGTTTGCTCGAATCCAATTTTGTACAGTTCACCCTCCCTGCTGCTCAGGTATCTGAATTTGATATTTTTTAAACAAAAATATTTTGCACAAGTCTTTTCTTTTTTCAAATAGGGTTGAACCTTTTGCACAAGTTTGACGAGTTTCTTCTTCCACAAGGATATTTTATAAGTATTTCATCATCATCATCATCATCCTTTGTTTTGAGCTACTTGAAGTTTATATTTTAGATTTGATTGGTTTGTACGAATGGTGGGCGCGGTATAACAATAATGACGAGGGAGCCGCAGTGGCTTAGTGGTTTGCATGCCGGAATCGCGACCGAAAGGGTACTGGTTCGAATCCTACCATAAGACAAATCTGTGTCAGCTATAGTGGTGTGTACTTGGACAAGGCACTTTACTCCAATTGCTTCGGCACCAAACGACCAACACGTGTTTATGTGCCGCAAAGCGCCAAACAAATAAACGATAAGGCGACCTTAAAACTGATATAAAATTGACTAAACGATATTTTAGGAACTAAACACCCAAATTTACTAATGAGGCACAAATCAATGTCGCTGACACGTTAACTCATTATATACGTTTCTTTCCTTAATACATACCTTTTTGCTATATCAATATACGTCTATCATTCAAAAAGAAAATCAATGTAAACAATAAATAAAGCTTGGATCTGAAACTATCGCAACCTAAATGGTGTATATCAATACCTACGTTACTGTCTCCAGTGTAATTACGAGTTAATTCTGTCAGATAAAGATAGAAAATAAAACTGAAGATTTAATTAAAAAGTCTCTGAATCAATCGTGTATACTCTTTGAGAAACCTAAAAGCAAATTTTGAATAATTATACCCTGAACAGTCATTAACGAGGCTTCAGAATGTAAGTCGCTATGGTCATGATACATACGTAACCCTTTTTTATGCACGGCGGTGTGTGTGTGTGTGTGTGTGTGTGTGTGTGTAAAACGAGGGTTTCGGGGAGTATGAAAGGCACTCAAAATTCACTTGTACGCTTTATTATTAAAAAAAAATAACCAAATAAATGGTTATTGTTGATGCATATCATTTTTTACGTGCCATATGTTGTGATGTTCATTGGTTATAAAACATGGAATACTTACGTTACTTGGTCCAAATAAGACTGAAATCAAATTCAAAGGATTGAACAAACCCTTCGAAAATGTAATCATGCTTCATATGTGTCTGAAAAAAAATCTTGATAAATCTATCAAGTAAAATTTTGACAAATTTTAGCATAAATAATGCATAATAATACGTACGTTACCGATACATACGTGACAAAGCTATACTAAACTACGGAACATGTGATGATAGCCGGCCAACTTTGCATGCTGAAAGGTGTCGTGCCGCCATCTTTCAATTCTCAGTTAAAAAAAGAAAACAAAAAAAACCCCCATCAAGTACAACGAGGACAAGCCAGGAAAATTGTGTTATACTTTATGTACTAAAGACCACCTATAGGTAAGCGATTCAAATTAAAATTTTGATTGACACTTACGTTTTTATTGGACAGGAATCAGTGAAAAAGAAAGAGTAGATATCTGTGTTTACAAGCGATGTAATCACTGTGTATAAAGTACTGATACATACGTTACAGAGCGTAGCGTATGTATTAAGACTTCATCCAGAACAAAAATGATTATCAGTATAAACTATGAGTTATACAATTATTTTTAAAAACACAATTAACATTGGATAAATTTTTAAAAAGTTTTACAAGTGACTATGAATGA
This sequence comes from Megalonaias nervosa, assembly GCA_016617855.1. Classification (NCBI taxonomy): domain Eukaryota; kingdom Metazoa; phylum Mollusca; class Bivalvia; order Unionida; family Unionidae; genus Megalonaias; species Megalonaias nervosa. Next base: position 23,117 of record JAECUM010006087.1, read on the forward strand.
CATGAGTATATTCGGTAACTAGTGGTTAAAGGATTAGAATAAAAAAGAATAAATCTTTAGTGCGAAGGTAAATTATAAGCAAGCTAGGGAAAAAAAAAATTCAATGCGAAGGTAAATTAGAAACAAACCATGAGTGTAAATATTTATTTTAAAAAATTACTTTCAGCTATACTCAATACTTCACATGAGAATTTGGTAACGTATTATCTATATTTACATTATTAGTCCCCCACCGGTGAAAGTGGGGGGACTCTAGGTTTGCACTGACTCGTTCTTGTATATTTTAGAATGTCCAAAACAAGAAAGAAATACAAAACGCCTACAGAGAACGCCAGAAGGCTAAAGATCCGGAGTTCCTCCAAAAAGAGAGAGCTAGGCAAAGGCAATATAATGTGCCATCGTCACAAGTAAGTAAGAAGAAAAGGGAGGAGAGAAACATGAAAAATAAATTAAGAAACAGACTTTCATTGCTGAGAAAAAAAAAGAAAGAGAAGAAAGCAACGAAAACATAAGTGAACAGACCAGTGGATATGACAGTGATATTGTATCAAGAAATGAAGAGCAGAATGATCACCTGCTAGTAAGGATACCATTTATTACTAAAAGTTACAAAGGAGAAGGTTTGCAGATGATCAGGCGTAGGGCTCTTGCGCGTACCCACAAAAATATAGGTATTCTGAAATCTGACGTTTCAAACCTGAGACGTAAGGTAAAGATGAAAAATAAGAAAATTGAGCCACTAAGTAAAAAACTCAGACTGTTGACAGCACCTAAGGAATTAATACCAAGTGAACGAGCCGATCCAGATGTTGAAAATTTATATCTGACCCCAAGAAGACGGAATCTTGTAAGACGAAAACTCCTTGTATGCAATGCAGTTTTGTCTGAAATAATGGCTTCAAAACAGTCTCATTCTCTAAAAAGACGCCGTGTTCTACATCAGATTATTTCTGGGTCGATAACGAAAAAGTATCGATGTTTTAAAAAGTTATGTTGCTTCAGAGGCTTATGTAGGCGCTTTCTGGGAAATGTAAACGACAAATGTCTCGCCTAATTTAAAGAGAGACGACATTGTCTCTGGCGTTCAATTACATCATCAGTCCGAGATTTCATGATGCGAGACGATAATAGTCGTGCACAGCCAGGCAAGGCAGATTAAAAAAAAAATGGATAATGGAGAAAAATTACAAAACGGGTCCTGACCGATTACTTCAAGAATCTTCACTACAAATACAAATGTGAAAATCCGAATCACACAATTTCTCTAACTACATTCGGACGTTTGAGACCAAAACATATACTGCTTGCCTCATTTATTTCCAGAAATCCTTGTCAGTGTATACACCATCAAAACATGGCCCTCAAAGTTCAAGCCCTAAGAAAGAATGGAGTCAAAATAAGCGAGAGTCCTGAAAATCTAATTGGTAATGCAGATGACTTTCAGGAACTTATCAAAACTCTGCCCAGCAATGTCGTCTATAGGTCCTGGAAAGAAAGTAACACTTGAGAACGGGAAAACAAAAATGAAAATCGTCGAAATTGAATGTCAAGTAGAAAGCTTCAAAGAAGATCTGAAAAAGCAGTTAGAGCTTTTTGACCGGCATGTACAGAGAGTCCGTGAGCAGTACCAGCACATAAGGCAGCTAAAGGAATCTCTTCCTGAAGATGAAATTGTTGTACAGATGGACTTTGCAGAAAACTTTTCATGTAGGTCTTTGGATGAAGCACAGACGGCCTATTGGAATCAGTCTATGTTTACCCTCCATCCAAAGAGATCGATGAACTAAAATACAAAAGTTTCGTTTTGTCAGTGATGAAATGTCACATTCTTCTGGCACAGTTGCTGCATTTCTGGTCAGGCTCATTCCGGAGCTGAAGGAGATGTAACCTAATCTTAAGTTTATCCATTATTGGACAGATTCACCGTCAAACCAGTACAGAAACAGATTTATATTCTGTTTGATTGTTAATCACAGAAACCTGTACTCCATTGGTGCCAAGTGGAATTACTTCGAAGTGGGGCATGGGAAAGGGCCATGTGATGGATTGGGAGGGACAGTAAAAAGAATGGCCATATGACAGGGAAATGCTGTAATCCAGGATGCTTCGGATTTTTCATGCATGGGGAACAAAATCAAGTATGACTGGAGTATTCTTAATCCACGTCTCCAGAGAAGCAACCAAACTGAAACCATGTGTACTAAATTCAGTTAAGACAAAACCATTGCCAAACACAATGAAATATCTCGCCGTCGGTATCACAGATGACCCTAAAAAACTGATGACCCGTGAAACCTCCTGCTACTGTTCAGTGTGCATTTCGGGTTCTTACTGCGACAATTGGACCATTCAGAACTTCTCTGGGAGTCAGCTGGCCACTTCACCAGACGAGAACACTTCGTCAGTCACTGTCAGTGACCCACCAAGTAGTACCCATCCATCTGTACAGTCAGACGTAGCCATGGATCCTACAATCTCTGAAAACGACACCTCATCGCCTTCATTTGTTGGATTTAAAGAAGGAGACTTCGTAGCTGCCGTATACGATGGAAAATGGTACCTTGGAATGATTGAAGAAATTGATATGGACGACAAAGACTGTGAGATTAACTTTATGAAAAAAGCAAACGGATATACGGACAATGGGAAAATACATTACGGACCCCCCTGGGACGATATACGGACACGATTTATACGGACAAAAAACACCTTGGGACGATATACGGACAATGGGAATTTTATATAGCGACAATAGGAATGGAACAGGTGGGATGATGTCACGGTACTGGTCACTTGCAACAATGTAGCAAGGGGCTGACCTGAATACGCGCAGCTACTCTAGGGAGGGACAAATACAAGAGAGAGAGAGAGAGAGAGAGAGAGAGAGAGAGAGAGAGAGAGAGAGAGAGAGAGAGAGAGAGAGAGAGAGAGAGAAACACATAGATAACACATATATAGGCAAGAAAGAAGAAATATCTTTTCGAGGCATATGAAAGTGGCCCTGAAAAGGGCCTTTGGATTTCTTCTTCTTTTTCTTCTAAGTTCTTCTTCTCCTCCACCAACTTCTTATTTTCTGTCCTACACTTTTTTGACCTCCACTTTTGTCTTCTTCTCATTCTTTTCCTTCTCCTCCTGTTTTCCTTCTCCTTCTCTTTCTCCTCCTTCCTCCTTTTTTCATTTTCTTCTTCCTTTTCTATCTTTTCGTTCCACTCCCTCATCCTCCTTTTGTCTTCTATATCTTCCTTTTCGTCCTTTCCAATCCTAATCATTTCATTTAAGATGTCTTTACTTCTCTTCAAATTGTTTGTTTCCATGCTTAATCTATGAGGACTATAAGCCCCAAACTGCATTCGGACTAGCATCTCCTCAACCATACTAAACTGTCCACCGCCTCCTGCAATCTAAGCATTCTCTCCCAGTTACTTGCCATGTTGTATTCTGTGTAGAATTGCGCGAATGACGAACGCTATGCTTTTATATACTAAAGCACGCACGTGAACGAAAACATCCCTTACACTCACTTCACATATTATATACTATCCACACAAACGAATGCGAATGCATAAAACACACCATACCTATTATCCACACCAACGGACGCGAATGCATAAAAAAAACCCAATATCTACTATCCACACAAACGGACGCGAATGCATCAAACACATCATACCTACTATCCACACAAACGGATGCGAATGCATAAAACAAACACACAATACTATCCTCACAAACGAATGAGAATGCATAAAACACACCATATATACTATCCACACAAACGGGAAGAGAAGAAAAAGCACACCATACCTACTATCCACACAAACGGACGCGAATGCATGAAACATACACACTATACTATCCACACAAACGGACGCGAATGCATAAAACACACCATATTTACTATCCACACAAACGGACACGAATGCATAAAACATACACACTATACTATCCACACAAACGGACGCGAATGCATAAAACACACCATACCTACTATCCACACAAACGGACGCGAATGCATACAACACACCATATTTACTATCCACACAAACGGACGCGAACGCAAACAAACACACACACACACACACACACACGCACACACAAATCAGTAAAGAAGTGAGTATTTATAGTCACACTACTTCACATTCACACAAATTGGCAAACTGAATAGTCTCTCTTTTCTAAAGATCTGGTTAGCCCTGAGAAGGGCTGTTTTTATAGAACTCCAAATGCACCTGGCTAATGATAACATCTCCCAGGGCGGGCACCACACACGCATCGCCGGCTCCAGCCATTCTCCCAATTATTGCGTATGGTTCCGAGCGCAGACGGGGCTTGAGTGGCCTTATCATCCCAGTTTTCACTTTGAGGGATGATGAAGACTTGTTCCCTCTGTCTTCTCCTATGCCAGACCCGGGGATGATGAGGTCTCTGTGGCTCCCACTCTTGTCGCTGTCTCTCCAATTCCTCCAATGCTTCCTGCTCCCAGTTTTCTGTCTGGAGGACAGCGGCTCTTGGTAGAGGACGTGGCTGACGTTGTTGTTGTGGCTGTGGCTGTGGTTAAGGAGGCGGTACTGGTTGTGCAGGTGTACTTATCATTGGCTTCACCTCACACACAGGTCTTAGCAAGAGGTGAGGCAGGATCCCTCTTTTCTTTTCTTTCTCCTCTTCTTTCTTTTTCTTCTCTTCCTCTTCCTCTATCCTGGCTTCTTCTCCAACGGCCTCTATAGCCAGCTCGTCCAGGAGACGTCTGGCATAATCCAGGTGCATTTGAAGTTCTAAAAGCTTAGCAATTCTGCTCCTCATCTTCAGTGTTGATACGTCAACGATGGGTAGCCAGACTGACAAGCGCTCTGATTTATATACTTGAAGCACGGACGTGAAGGTAAACATCCCCTTTCACCAAAACTTACCATAACCAAAAACAAAACATCAAACGAGCGGACCTAAAAGAAACACTCACGTTGACTTTTTTACTTACAAACACAGACATACATTATCGGACAAGACAGAGAAACAAAGGCTGGAATTCTTTTTACTGACAAAAGAAACGAAGTGCTTATAAACACACTTCTATTTTTTTTTTAAACATACAAACACACAATTTATTTTTGGCAATTTGAATTAGTATCTCTTTTCGAGAGTATTGGGGTAGCCCTGAAAAGGGCTGTTTTTGTTGACGGGGAGTGATGGCAATCTTTTTACTGTCTAAGATTGCGTCCCCGTCTGGCGGCAGGCTTTCCTATACGATACGGCCTGCTTCTGCGAAAAGAAAAGGAGAACTCTTTGGTGTCCACACGACAGTCAACAAAACCTCTGTCTGGTTCTTGCTACTGCTGCTGCTATTGCTGCTGCTGTTGTTGCTCTTCTCTGCTTCTGAAGTATGTACTTCTCTGTCCATTCTACTTGTTCTTTCTTGATTTCCTCTCTGAAAACCTCTTCTACCAGGTCTTGGGCTATTGATAACATCCTGACATTCTCTATCTCTTCAGGCTTCGGTATCAGGTTTAGCCTGACACGATGTAAATTGACATAAGCTTCGTTCAGCTTGGCTAGTCTGGAAGGCATCTTCATAGGTTGACGAGTCAACAGTAGATGGCCAGACTGGAGACTGCCCTGTTTTATATGGTTCAAACGCGGACGCTATAGAAAACATCCTTACTTGGTTTTTGTTGAGTCGAAACGTTATGATAGCGAATGTTATGGTGAGGGATAGAGAGAAAGTCAAAGAGAATATATTCACAGTCTTTTTTTTGAAAACAAACGACAGACATTTTTTTTCAAAACATAATATTTTTATTCAAACAAACAATGAACCACTAACAATTAACAATAACATCAAACAAACTATTTTTGACAAGGTTGACAACGTTGTGAAATCATGTGAGATTACCATTGATGGAGGTCATGAGGCCATTGATGTACACTACGTTTCCTAGCTAAAGAAATAAGATAGCCATAATGGTCACAAAACCATCGATCTACTTTCTCATCGTTACTAGAAGAGTTATTATCAAAATAAGTCACTGAATGTTCTAAAGCATATCCAAGACTGCGTTGATGAAGAAAATACACACAATATTGTCCACACACCATAGAATCTGTGCCTTGTAATTTCACATTATTGTATCGTGTCGTCTGGGCATTTCTTCTCATAAAGTCAATGATGTCGTCTTCCAAAGGGGGTAATCCATACGAATCAAAATACTCCACACAATCCTCTTGAGGGAAGTAGACGGCAACCCAGCGAGTTCCTGGAAGATGACCTTCGTACGTGTTGATGACATAAGCTTGATGGTCTTGAGGTTTGCGATGAGGTAGTTCATCTTTAGCGCACACGACAGGATTCCAAGAAGCAGTATACGAACTATTGTTCAAAAGGTAATAAAGTTCCCAGGTATCCATTTTTTGTTGTGTTGTTTTTTTTTTTTTTCACAGGTAATGATAAGTCATCAATTCAATTCTGACTTTTTGTTTGAAACGATCTGTCAAGTAGCCGTTTCTTCGCTTCGTCTCCGCACTCTGGGCTAAGAGAGATTCGATGCGATAGATCTCTAGAGTAGTCAATGGTGGGCAGGAATGATCACGCAAGCCTTTATACCACTCATGCAACACTGCTTCTTCCGAGATGAGACTCCAAGCGTCGTCCAGATACTCGTCCAATTTTTCTTCTTGACTCATCATCATACATTTATCGTGTTGAATTTGACTGGGATGATCGTTTTGACATCCATAACAATCTTTCTTACTCAATTCAGTAATTTTATCCGCCAGGTGTTTAGCAAAACAGGACACTAAATGTTGATCTTATTCTGGCCATCTGGACTTGACCACTACCTCGTCCTCTTCGTCTTGGTCTTGGTGTTCTTTTTTCACGCTATCCTCCCATTCCATTTCCTAAGATTCTCTACCGTTCAATGAGGAATAAGTGTCTTCCATTGTTTCTAATAGTCTCGAATGACTTCTCTCAGACTGTTGATTTCTATGGTATTATCGAATTCGGCATACAAGATGACGTTGACCGTCTCGGCGAGAGCTTCTGCAAACTGAAGTTCCACACGCAGTTGACCAGATTTTATAGGGTGGAAATGTCCCTCGTCGCTGCCTTGGTCTGGAGTGAAATCAAAAGCCCACAAAGTGTAACCTCATACATAATCTTCGTACGAAATACCGTGACTGGTGTTGGTTCCTAGTTGCCCGGTAGCTTCGTACAGGGACAAGTACGATCTCAAATAATTCTTCTGGGCAAAGTTAGGTTCGAAGGGTCAGGTACACAAGGTCTGCATTAAGGGCTGCGTTACTGACGATACCAACGATTAAACGTTTGGGTAACAGTCCTTCGAACTGATGATCTTCGATCTTGGATCAGAGTGCAGCAGCAGTGGTGAACGTTTTCACTTCTACACGTCGTATCGGATACTTGGCGGTCGTTCTGCTCAATGTGTGACTGATGTCGTTTCCCGCTTTAGGTAAGACTTCTACGCGACGCACGTAAAGTCTGGCTTCTTGGATGATGGTTTTGTACTCGTTGGCATGAGCCATCAAATGGAAAGCGACACTGCTGAAATTTAGTCTCAGACGAATATCCACTCCGTTGAGCAAATACTTGTCTTGCAACCACATGTCCAAATGCAAGCGATCCATCAGTTCTAAACTACGACCTTGCAGGATTTTCTTTCGACGGTCGTTAAAACCCACATTATGGGGATTGTCATCGGCTGTCAGAGCTGTGTCGTTAAACGTGTCTTCACCTGAGGTGTCAGGTTTCCATACCACGCAAGGATCCAGATGAGTGTTCTTGGCATCTTTTCCGTACGTCAAGAGATTTTCCAGGTACGCTCGATAAGGGTAAGTATCCATGCTACTGCTGACCAGTTTGTTATTCAAGTACAAATCCACCTCGCTGAATAAGGAATGCATGAAATTGTTGACGGTAGCTACACTGGCATTGGCTCCCGGATTGGTGTTGTCCGTTTTGATCACTTTGAGTCTCAGACAGAAGTATCTGCTATTCAGATCGATGTAATCTTCGGGTTGTCCTTTGCTTTCAAACTCAGTGGGAGCTGAATCCGTCAAGGAGGAGACGGGATGAAATTCGACCCATTGGGATTCTTGCATTGTCAACATGGTGGGTGGCATAGCAAACAGACCCAGTTAAGACTTGGAACAAACGCAAGACTCTCGGTGCATCATTTTCTTTTTTTTTAATAATCAAAAACGTCTAACTCTCGGACGGTTTTTCTTTTCTTAGTCTTTCTAGCTCTAGGGGTGTGAAGTCCTCTGAAGGGTGTTTTCGTCGACTTTTTCTACCTTGTCCTTGCATTGGTGTCAGGGAAGTAGGAATGCCTGACTCGGCATCGCCCAGGGCATTTATTGGAGTTTCTCGTCGGCCCAAAATGTCTTTGCCTGTTTGAAGCAAGACATTTTTTGCCGGCTCTCAAGAAAGCTTCTTTTGGATTTTGTTTGTCAATGATGACATTTTGGAGAAAATCTTTACCCTGAGTCAACGCTGCATCTTTCAAGGTTTGCAATCCCCATGTCACCATCGGTTTCAAAACAGGAGCCACCGAAGGAAAGGCTGATTTTAGCATATCTCCTAAACCATGTCCTCGCTGTCGAGCGACTCCTTGGTGCACAGGATACATGACTGACAAAGGGTTAGAGTAATCTTTTTCGAAAATGGAGTTTCACTGTGACTTTCCCTTTGGTGAATGAAATATTATGTCCCAGATCTCCTTTTATAGTAATGTTGACAGTGTCGAAATACGACTTACTGACGGCCAAATAGTGAGGATGTACAAATTCGCGGTGAACGTGATAGGTGTTTCCACCTTCCTCGTCAGCGTTCGTGGCAGAATCCACTTTGAAAGGAATGACACGCAGTAACGGTACGGAGGTGTGTCCCACCACGTTGCACTCCGCCACATCGGAGTACACAAAGATCAAATTAAGTTCTTGGTTCATTTCTACAGAGAATCTAAAATATTTCGCAAAATCCGAGTTACTGGTAACGGCTGGTATTTCGTTTGCAATCTTGATCAACTTGGGGTCTCCACCCAAAATGTCATACAATTCAGGACAAAATGTAATGGCCAATACTTTGTCCTCTGAAACTTTTATCATCAGGCGACGAGCTATTTTGTGGTATTCGATCGTGACACTTTTTCTGGTTTTCTCCAAGACTTTACCAAACACGTTATTGAACATGTCAGCAATAGCGTTCACCAAGTGTTGACCACTAAAATCATAGCCTGAGAGAATTTTCAACCGATAAGTGGTTCGTTTAGTTTTGGGGTCTTAAGATTTCATAGAGTCAGCTACACTGCTACATTCATCCAAGTGTTGTTGCACTTCCTCGTCACGAACTTCTACCGTAAAAGTGTTTTGATTTTCAGCGATGACACAAAACACCACAAAGATTTGGCAGAAAAAGACGATTTGCGTTTTAGGCACACGTTCTCCACACCACACCCACAAGGGTTGCTTTTGTAGATCTTGCACAGAAGAACTGGGGGAAGGAGAGGTTACTGCGGTAGCTGAGGTTGTGTTGAAGGGCATGATGGTCACTTCTTTTTATAGTAGATGATTTGCGAAGCGTCGATCCAAGAGTCAAAACTGGGAGGGTATCCTTCCAACGTACTTTGACTTATTTGACACGTCGTTTTCCCACTTTTCGGGTTCTTCGATCGAGAATACTTTTGATCTCGTACACGTCGTCTTCTTTTTTGGTCACACGTTGTAACTCGGGTAAGTAAAACGTTCCTTTTAATACTTCCCCGTTCATGTCTTCCAATTTATAGACGGGAGGATTACGGCCACGCACACGTTCGGTGACACGAAACAATTCGATGGTCCAATTGGGTAAGTAACCTTTGTCGAAAGTGCGTTTGGTTTTGCCAATGTACACCCAATCTCCTGGTGCCAACACTCCACCTTTCTTGGGGACAGTCACTGTTGGGGACGTACCAAACAGGCGCTCGAAGACGGTCACTTCGTTGTCAGGAGTCACTTCTTGGGGGGCACGTCCGATGCTTCGATGGTTGCACGCTTGGACTAGGTATGGCAAGACGTCGATGTACTTGAGTGTGTTGATGCGTAAAATATTTCCACATGCGTTCTTTCAAGGTGCATTGAAAACGTTCCACGATGCTGGCTTTAGTTTCGGGATTCTCGGTGGTGAAAAAATGAGTGTCACGTTTCTTCAATTCTTTTTGGAAAGCTTAGTTCAGAAATTCGATGCCTTTGTCAGTTTGCCATCGAAAAGGGTGACGCCCGCTTTGTTTCAACACCAGTGTGAGGGCTCGCACTAACTCACTGCTCGATTTAGAAGTCAATGGCACGACCCAAGCAAATTTGGAAAAGACGTCGATGACACAAAAGAAATATTTGTAACCACGATTGTAGGTGGCCAAATGAGAGACATCGGCTAAATCGGCTTGCCATTGATGATCAATGCCCTCCACTCGGGTGTGACCTCTGGACAATTTTCGTCGAGTGGGTTTGTGTAAGGTGTACGTGGCTTGTTCCTGTAACCAGCGTTGCACTTAAGGCAAACGAACACTTTTTAGTCGAGTTTTGGCAGCACGATATAATTTCTGAATTCTTCCGTAACCTGCAAGATGGGATGGATCATAGTAAATGCTGGATAACACCTTCTCCATTTCTTAATAAGTGATCCACTCTTCGCTGATGGTACTCTGAAGTGGTTTGAAACGGCTTTACGTGTCCGATGTGCCACAGCAGTAGAAGTCGAAGGTAGTTTTGGTGGTAGTGGCGGTGGTGGTGGTGGTAATGGAATGGGTTTGGTCTTCTTTTCTTTTTCACTTCTGCTTTCCCTTCTTTGTTTTTTACTGCTGTCGAAGGTGGAGTTGACATCATCTTTTTAACCCAAGCTTCTTCTCGTTGCGGTGTTGGGGAAGGGGTCAACAAGGACGCTGCAATCTTACTAGGGATGGGAGCTGCTGGCGGTGTTTGAAAGACTTCTCGCGCCTCTTCTTCCTCAGGCAACCGTTGGGCTGCATCTGTCTTGACCGTTGGAGGTTGTGGTGAACTTTTGATCAAGGCCTTAAAATCTTTCAGAGTGGGTAGAGCTGTTTCGTCTGAAGCTTTCTGGTGAAAGAGTTGCAGTCGTTGCAATAATTGACCGTACCTTTGCGATTTTTCCGTTTCTGACAAATCGCTGCGATCGATCAATGATTGAAATTCGTGTTGTAACTGGGACATCTCGGTCAAATGAGGATTGGGAGGTAAATGCGGGGTTCGTTGTTCTTGCCATCGATGGTATTCCATCCATCGTTTGTAAGGTACTAAAGCCAGTTTTCGTTCTCCCATTGAATTTCAAGGGTCACGTCTGAGATCTTTTGATTTCAGAGGTCCCTTTTATCTTCTTGACCTTTTATCTTCATCCCAGGATTCTTGATATTGTTCCCAATACTCCTTTCAGAATAGGTGTTCCTATGGTTCCCAGGAAGTGTCCTAACAGGGGTAAAATGGCAATTCCTCCACCTTGCACCAACATCTTTTTCTTTTGACGATGGATATTTTCTTTTGGACCATTTGGCGAAGAACGTGTCGATGTTTGGCTAAGCATTTTTTTCTGATGTTTAGTGAAAGGTATCGTGCCTTTCAAGACATTCAAACAACATTCGCTCACGGTATCGATGACATCTTTAGAGGCAGTTTGAATGAGTTTTCTTTCGCATGGGTGGAGGAGATTTGGACAGGACGGACAACATGTCCCAATGTTTGACTAAACGAGGAGGTAGTCCTTTCGATTCCTTTTCTTTCCTTTGGGGGAAGAAGAAGGATGTCTTTTGGGAGGTGACATCTTTCTTGGTTGGTTCGTTGGTTCCGTGAAACACATCCAAAAATACCCTAACGTCCATGACGTGGTACACGGCCTTTTATCCTTTTTTGGGACTATCGCTTTGTCATGAAGGTGACGATGTGTTTTCCAAAATCGCCAAAGAATCCTCCTTTATGGTGGTTCCTCTTTTTCTTTGGACGAGTGTGTCTTTTCTGTGGGTAATGTCTATGTTTGGCTAAGCGTTTTTTTCGGATGACGAAACTGTCCTTTTCTTTTTCCTTTCTGGACAGGAGAACAATGATGAGGGGACATGGCTTCACATGCGTCCTTTTATCTTATTATTTTAGCGTATTTAGCTGCATCCTCCTCTTTGGTGACTTTTTCTTTTCTTTGGACGAGTGTGTCTTTTCTGGGGGTGACGTCGATGTTTGGCGATGCGCTTTATCGAATGACGAGACTGTCCTTTTCTTTTTTCTTTTCCTTTTTGGACAGAAGAACCACGATGGTGACGGTGTGCACTTCTTGGAGGTAACATCTTTGAGCATTCAGGAGCACAAAAACACTGATCCCTATCGTTTGCCTCGGGTCTTTTTTATACTGGAATGCGTCGCCACTGATTGTCGGCTCGTCGTATCATTTTCATGGCAGGCATCACACGACGTGGAGGGGTTCGCATCGAACTCAAGCGGGACAGTTCTTGCTTGGACAAATACAGTAAACTCTTTAACACACCCGATCTTTCTTGGACTATGATTTTGGGGACAGGTACTTTGTGAGCAGCGGACACTGCCGCTAAAGAGGAAGAGGGTGTCACCGCTGGAGGAGACGTTTTTGGAGACACTGGTTTCCAATGTTTCATCAAATTAGGAAAGACGCGTGTCAAATCGGGTTTGGCAGGCATCACCAGCAACGGAGAAGTGGAGGATGTTGAGGTTACTGGAGACGCAGTCACCGTTGTTGCAACAGGTGGTGGTTTGCGAATGTAAGGTTGCGTCCTGGAGGCAGTACCTCTCTTGCGGGTAGAAGCTGTTTTCTGTGGACTTTTCTTTTTCTTTTCTTGTGGCTGTGACCTGGCCTTGACACCGTTACTCTTTTTCTTTTTCTTCTGGGTACGTTTGGGCATCGCTTTTTTCTTGCGGAAGACTTTAGGAGCATTAGGATCCCATTTTAAGATGCGAGGATCGGCTAGTTGCGTCAAGGCTACTTTGTTTCTCTCAAAAAAACGTTTGGTTTGATGTGGAATCTGAATGATGCCTTGCAGTAATTGACGTAAGACTTCTTTGAGACTAGCTTCTAAGACACGAGCACGCATTTTTTGTGGATTTTTTCTCGACTGATGCTGTACAAGGCACGAATCAATTTGACGGGAAGATGAGACTGAAGGGACGTCATGTTGACGATGTGTGAGACAGACCCCAAGTGACCGAGGCTTTTATAGATTTTTTTTGGTGGATGTGGTTGTTGTTAAGTCGACGAAGGGGACTTGTACACGACAGGCCCTCCGTCTTGGCACCAGTGGTGAAACAGATGGGTACAAAATCGCAAATAATCGGGGGTAGTGTTTTTTAAATTCACGAGTAAATAAGCGTGTTTAGTTTGAGTGGCATCGTCGTACGCATGAGTCAGCCAAGTCGTTCCTAACTGTTTGGCTAAGACTTCCACTTGCAATTTATCTCTAGGGCTTTTAAACAATACCACGTAATGAGCATTGAGACTGATGGTACGATGGGCTTTACTTTGTTGAAACAAATTTTGAGTGATATAAATGACACTGGCATTACGATGACGCCCTTTGCGCGTAAACCACAGTTTAATTTCTTCTTCGTCTTCTCCTAACATGTCGTCAAAAATAACCAAATGAGGTTGACTAGGGTCAGACACGATCCCGTCGTCTTCGCCAGGAATGCCTTCCACAAAGACGACGGAATTGCCTTCACTTTCTCGCAGAAGGCTGTATGCCAATTGCCACTCTTGTAACACCACACGATTCGTTGAGGTGGACGATCGATCAAATAATGTTTATGTTCGATCGAACGTTTGACAAATTCGGTTTTGCCTGAACCGCTAGGTCCGGCAATGAGCATGTTAAAAGGATGGCGAAGATACAAGGCCTCCCAACTAGTCCGATCTACCTGTTCGTCGATGACTTTGACAGTGGAGGAAGACGGAGCAGAGACAGTAGAGGTAGCCATAGTAGTTGTAGTAGTGTAAGGAATGTCACTTTTGACTCGAAGACAGACAGGACAAGAGTTTTTATATTTTTTTCATGATACGTTTATTGCCATCTTTAAAAGTGAACAACACGAAAGACAAAAATACATAAAAAGCAAAATGGTTAAGTACATGAATAAAAGACACATCAAAACGATCATACTGGAATATAAACAAGTCTCTGTACAACACCATTTGTGGTGATCAAGAGGTGGTATTGTAGGGACAGTGTGTAATGTTCTTAAAGTCTCTACACTCCTTGGCACAGTCACACAAGGATCTTCCTGGAATGGTCTGTCGGGGATGTCGATAGCGGTCCTGTCCTTAAGAGAGTGGTTTTCCTCGGTCACGACTTCTTCTTCTTCTTCTTCTGGCACTGTCACTAACACTGGTTTAAAAGTTACTTTTTTCACTGAACGTTTTAATTTTTTAGGATGACAAATCTTGGGTATAGTGTGCCACTTCTTTTGTCCAAGCCTCGAAACCCCAACTTTTCCAGTCACGTACATCTTTCCAGTGAGGGTGTAAGTCACAAGCTACACACAGATCATCGTACACATCTTCAGTACCTAAAAGTTAACGAATCTTTCTTTCCTGTAGAGGTTGTCGAGAAGTATCGAGATGACAGCGCATAGCTTTGAGCAGAATGAGTTTTTCTTGTGCATTTAAAGGAACCACTTTCATGCTTTTTTTGGAGTGGTATGTACTGTTCGTAAAGAGTCCAAAAAGAATCAGCTGGTAAACGAAATCCCAGAAAGCAAGTCACTAACACACACACCACACCACACCACACACCACACGTCGACCCCAATTGAATGGACACAGTTCTCGTAATAGGCGATCGTAATCCTCCACCGTTTGAATAGTGTCATTGATTTCCTTCCACGGAATCTGTTGTATCACGATTGATAAAGGTCGTGGCATGGTAGTCCGTTTTTATACCTTCTTTCGTGTCAGGTAATAAGTGTACTTTTTGAACAGCATCGGTTTTATTTCAGTACCGCACCAAAAATGTTTAGTCACTAACTCACTCACCACACGTCGCACAGAAGTTTTCTCTCGAATTAAAAAATAGTTCTTGTCAAGATTTCTTGTAATCCTCTAACTCGTCCGTTGTAATTCAGTGTATTAGGATCACCTTGTAAGTTGAATTAGTGGCATCCAAAAATTTATGAATTTCACGCGATTCATCAATGTCTGACCAATGGAACACTTTGAAATGGATCAGTCCTCTTATATCATTCAGGTACCAGTGATTCCAACATCGCTGACGTAACGGATGCAATTGTTCTTTGCGTTTCACTTGTATTTTGACCAACTCTCGGTAAATGCGTTCTCTCAACTCCACAGGCAAACCACGAATGTTCTCTTGTAAAGTATCCATGACCATGTCAGTCAAACACTTCTCCTAGAGCGAAAGTAACGGACAAAGTGAGTAATTTCTGGCCACTGCCATTCCAGGAAACGATCAAAAATGTCATTAAAATCTTCAAATGCAAATGGTCTAAAGCGGAATATTTGGATGAACGCACACTTGATCCAGAGAAATCTGACTTGTTTGTTGACTTTTGTCAATTTCCTCTTTTGAATTTCTCGACATAAAAGTTCTTCAGTCACCCATTGAAATTTTGCTCTGGCTAGTCCCAGCCAAATGTCCTTGTAGATCTTCTCTTGCAAATCGCTTGGTAATTTTTGAATATTATTTTTCCAGTGGGGTTTAAATACTTGTCTAGGGGTTGTCCAACGTTTGACTCCTAGCCAAACAGCTGGTTTCTTAAACGACATGGTATGCCCACTTCAATGACGAGGTCGCACTAAAGGTAGGTAGTGACAATCCGGAGACCATCGAGCATGTTCCAGGTAAGCGCAATCGTTCTTCTCCCACTCGTGAAGTGACACACCGCAACTGAAGCACTAGACTTTATCCCCTTCGCCCAAGTAGATAAATCCGGCTCTAGCTAATTCTTCGGGGGTAGGTCTTCCCAGATATTTTGGCCATTTTCCTCGGAAGGTTTGGATCCGACTTTCAAAATCGAAGTATTCAGTCAAACGCACAGGGAACGAATATTCGTCTTTCACAGGTTCATTTCGATGAGGGTACGGTGAAATATGCAGGAGTTCGCTTATTTAGGGATGACATCCGTAGGGTGGTAGCCGCATGGTTTCATAATGATGACATCCACCATGAAAACCAGTAAAGTGAAAAGGTGTAAGATGACGAGTGGCATCGCTTTCGCATCCGTCAGGTTTGACACGCACAGCATCACTTTTCATGGTAGGTATAGCAAAGTTCCCATGATGTGGTACTGAATCACTGAGGTCATAGCGTACGGCATCCCTGCTATCGCAAGGCACAGCATCGTACTCGAGTTTCTCGTTGGACTTGAGTCTTACGCTTGATACTTGCTGTGTGAAAGGATTCATCTTTCCCGCTTAGCGTTGGTAGTTACAATAAACTATCGGTCTTGGACGTTGTCCCTTTTTATACTAGTCGTAATGAAGTCTCGAGTTTGTACATCGTCCATTTTTTATGACCAGTTTTGGAAGTCTTCCTTTTCTTCTTGGACATCGGTTCTACCTTCTCTAAGGTACCGTTATGCCTGAACAGTAGCGTGATGGGTGGAAAGACAATAGAAAGGTAAGGACAGTGCGGAGACCATTGAGTATGTTCCAGAATAGCTGAATCTTTATAGATACATCGATCCATCAACAACTTCAGACCACAACTGAAACACTGTACTTCGTATCCCACAATGATGACATTTCCAAATTCGTCGGCTTCTACAAAGTCCAGTTCTTCTTCGTAATTGACTAAGATCAAGTCCTCACAAACGACGTCCACGTGTTTCATGTATTTGGTTTTGTCGTGAATCATCTGGAAGTAGCGGGAAGGTTCTGTCAAATACTCAGTCTTGGGAAGACACGGTCGTTGTACCATTTTGCCCCAGAACCAATTTAACATCACTTTGGCAAACGAACGCCTTCCTTCGTTTTTCTCGATGTGGTCTAAAGTGATGCCTTCCTGCTCCCAGTATTTCTCTTTGAATTTCTTTTGGTCTTCGGGACTGTCGCACCAGGAAGGATAGCCACTAGATTCTTATTTCAGTTTCAAAAAAGCATTCACGTAGTCTGCGAAAATGCCTTTTTGTGTCTCTTCGCCCTTGTGGTATTTTTCTGTCTTGGGAAAGTGGTAAATTTCGTACACTTCTAACAGTTGGTATTCCAGGTCCAGTGCTTTGAACAATTCCACAGTGACCCACGTTCCTGTCAAGGCACGTTCTTCCTGAGTGTGCTGACAAGGTCGGTCTTGGTTGCACGTTTCGGCACAAGTACGGCACAAGGGAAACATCAGTTTTCCTTGGCAATGGTGAGGTAAAACAGGATGGGACAAGTACGTGGGAGGCAAGACTTTGCACTTGATCAATCCTTCGTATTGTCAAATGTTTTCCACGTCGATGTGTTCCGTCAGCAATTGCGGGTGCCCTGCGGGAAAGTGACAGTATTTGCACACGTAAGGATACAGCGAACACACGTCCAAGTATTTGATTTCTTCTCCTTTCTCCTCGTCGGCTTGGTACAGCAAACAGGTGGCATTCGTCCGTCCTCCGTACAAACTGTCCCGCGGGTTCTGTGGGTCCACCAACTTGTAACTTTCCACGATGAGCTTAAACTCGTTTTCCCACATTTCCACCACTTGGTATCCTTGCTCTTCTAACTTCAAGCGCCGCTGACAAGTGGCCTGGTACAAGTCTTCCACGGTCCGTTGTAAAAACTGATTTTAAGTGTCACGTTGAGGGTAACAGATGGGACAAGCGTGAAATAAGCACCCGTTAAACTCGTTCACAGTCTTGGGGTTTTCTAAGTCCCAGCCATCCACTGAATACCTTCCGATGGCTTTTTCGCCTCCTCCGTTGCGAGCGTGTTGGATCTATTTGTCTTCCTTGTCGCACAAGTAATGTAACCAGCGTAGGGCTTTGACCGAGTATTGACGTTTGACGAAATTGGTCGTTTGAGGGCTTATGACAGCTAGGGTGTTTTCGGGCATGAATCGCTGGCGGTACACTAAGGAACACGCTTTGGCAATGGTGCAGGCTTCTTTCAAAGGGTCGATCCCTCCGTGCTCCATGAATAATTCTCGAAATTTTCCACAGCAACACCGTAAAATGTCTACGTCGGAACGACAATATTTTAACATTTCTTCCTGAAAGTCGAAAGGGTCCGAGGCGTGAGTGTGGTACCAAGCGTAGAAAGCTTCTCGTTGTTCGGTACGCATGTTGTCGGGGTCGTAGTAGTGAGTTTCAGGCAAATGGGGTAGGACAGTGTGTTGATTGGCTTCGGTGTTGAAAAAGTGTGGAAAATAGCCTTTGGACATTTCCGTCATTCCAAACGTTTTAGGCATGCGACTCAAAGGCGTGACCAAGTAACTTATTGAATCTTTGAACTGCACTTGGCCCACTTGCATGGAAATGATTTTGGCTCCGTTCAAAATCACTTTAGGACGTTCGGTACTTTGTTCCGTATAGTATCTCAAAAGAAACTGTCCATCGTATCCCAAGAAATTGTGAGCCATCACCGTGGCATAGCGATGACAATCTCCGTAACGTTCGATGTCTTCTTGTCTCCACGTCTCGTCGATAGGGTTTAAGATCCACTGGGCAAAATCAGCTAGCATGTTTGGTCCCCGAAAGATTTCTTCACGTCCTCCAGGAATCTTGCTACAGTGAGGGCAATGAGTAAAGATAGGTTCTTGCATGCACTTCTCACACGCTCGATGAGCCACACAGAAACTAGGAATGTGAATGCCAGTCTCTTGCATGCATTCGAAATCGATAAAAATGGAATTCCCTTTCTTCTGGTCATTATCTTCCTCTTCTTCATGTCTGGATTGGTATTTTTGAATGTGGCATTGGTGTTCCAAGTCCACGATTTGGCGACAAATGTGACATCGCTTATTTCCTGAACATACGTGTGCCTTGGTGCAATTGGTACGAATGCCTTGTCCACAGGTAGGGCACAACCTCAGGAGTTGGCAAGCACTTTTCTGCTGTGAACCTTGCGTCTTTAGATGTTTTTGGTAACAAGTTGAACTGACAAACGTGCGCTGACAACCAGAGCAATGCACTCGTTCTTGTCCTTCGTCCAGACAGGGCTTAGAGGCTAAACATCCCTCACATTTCGATCCGCAATGCTTGTGTTGCTCTCGATTGTTATAGCCATAGTCACATTTCTCACAGTAATAACCGTATCCCAGGAATGCAGTCATACTGGTAATGGCATCAAAATGTTCATTGTGATGATAGACGTGAATGTATTTTCCGTCTTTGAAATTTTTGCCTCGAAACAACAGAGGTCCGCGCACTTCTTGAGGGTGCACTTTCAATGTGTAGCGTGGAGCCAAAACGTCTTGCAACTTTTGCATTTCAGGAATGCCACAGGATGTGTCTTTGGAAAGGCCAGCTTGCTGTAACAGGAGTTCTGCTTCTGTTCATTGTTTGGCTCGGCTAGATTTTTTAATAGTTTTCCAGGCTCTTTTCCATTCTGCCGTGTCGTTCTTGTTGGCATACGTTCGTCCCACCACGATGGCACGGGCTAAACATATCTGGTCTTGAAGATTGTTAATTTGAACGATGCTGCGCTTGATTCTGCGAAGGTCGTCCACCAAGAACACCTTTTTGCGTTGTCCTGTCCCTTGGGGAAGAGACACGTGGGTCATGAACAGTGTCGCTTTTCCGTCGGTGATGTGAAACTTGTCATTGGATTGTTGTACGTGTTGAATCTTGTCCATGGCTTTGGAAGGTGTCAATTCTGCCGGGCTGCTAAACTCGATCCAAACGGAGGACTTCAAACTGTCGTGATGAATGGAAAGTCTCAAGCGATCGTTTTCTTTGGCTTGACATTGCTGTGTCAGTGTGGTTAACAAAGAATCCCACACATTGCTGATGAACCCTTCTGCTTTCTCCAGCGGTACGTCTGACTTGAAATCTTTAAACTTCACCGTGTACGTGTAGGCTGTAGTTCAAAATTTTCTAGAGGAGCGTTTATCCGTCTCTCGAATGTGTTAATACTTTTCAGGGTTTACTGGCGGTGATGGTAAACTCTGGTTGGGTGTAGACTCTCTAGGTCTAGATTCTGGCTCATTCATCTCATCTTCAAAATCGCTGGCGTGAATCTGATCCAAGACTTCAGCTACTGTGCGAGGCGATAAATCACGTTTCTGCCTCTTACTTTCTTCTCCTTTCTGTACGAAATGATGCGATCGTTTCATCCTGACTGCAAAAAGTCAGATGACTACATTTGAAACGACATGGACCCCTATATATCCATGTCAGGCTCAGTGTATATATAAAGGGCTGGTGCCTTCCCTCTCAGCATTCATTTCGCTCTCAAGCCGATCAGCACGATAGAAGAGCCCATAAAAAAATCGAACTTCTTATTAGAGCTTTGCGAGGTGTCATACGAAAGTTTTCTTCAGACAAGCCGACGGACTACTCTCCCTCCTTTCGAGATAAAAGTCAAGATACTTGCTATATCTGTCAGAAGAAAGGGCATTGGGCTACAGAATGTTCAGACCGTCAAAAAAGCAAGACCAGTGTCAGAAGAGACAAAAGTCAAGATACTTGTTATCATTGTCAAGAGAAAGGACATTGGTCTTCAGACTGCCCTAAGAAACAGGAGCAGGAGGAGGAAGAAGAAGAGGTGCCCTCGGCAAAAGAAGAACCCCGACACGTTCATAAAGAGAAGACAGAAAAGAAAAGAAGACGAGAAAAAAGTGAGGAAGAAGAGGAGGAAAAAACAGTGAAACTGAATAAAATCAGAAAACAGAAAGAGTGAAAGAAGAAAAAAGACACAGAAGAAGTCTATGAACTTTTTTTAGAGTGTTGTGTTGTGTTGTGACATTGGATTGTAAAAATTTGTACCAGAATAGACAAGACTGAAAAAAGTAAGTGTCTCTTGGTTTTGATTTTTTAGAATAATAAGGACCTACACTCACGCACTCACACACGTACATCATGGAGCAAACAAGGAATTTTTGAGTTTTTAATTGATTGAGGCAAAATGAATATTATCTCTTTTCGAAAAAAGTGAGTGGCCCTGAAAAGGACCGTTGGGTGTTTGTTTTTTTCCTTAGAACAAACTCAGGAACGAGAAGCAATCCGCTTTAACTGCCTTAAGCCTTTGCCACGGTCAAGGCCTACTTCTGGACTTGCTCCTGTCAATGATTTGGTAGAAATCACTAGGGGTGGTATCTGAGGTGTAGTAACCGGGTTGGACTGTTTGGCTCGGGAAGGTCTTTTTCTCTTGGATCGTAATAAAGAAGTCTGATACATTTGTTTCAGACTTCTTAACTCTGTCAAAATGCCCAAGAGTACCGTTACCGTTTGAGGTCCACTGTTTTCCTTCTCCTTCTCTCCTAAATCTTGTTTCTTCTCTACTTCTTCTTCCTGTCGGTTCCTTCTTGCCTCTTCTTCTTCTCGCTTTTGCTGTTCAAGGAGAAATGCTTGTTCTGCCTCTTTCTGCTATTGTAAAAATTTCTCCAATTCTTCTTTCTGTCTCTGTTTAAAATTCTCGACCTGTGGTAAAGAAGGAGAAGGTGGCGAAGGTACTGGTACCGGAACAAATTCTTGCGAAGAGAGAAAATCTACTAAATCTTAGTTGAAATCGGTCTCTTCTGGAAGTAGCGCTGTGTTAACTTTGGTAGCCACTGCTATGCCATCGCTTTTCGTCTCCAAAGCCGGTGCACCCCAATTAATCGTCTTCTTAGTTTGAGTCATGTTTCACAAAACAATGTCGCATCGATTTACTGCGCACAGACGCTAGCGCACCTATATAGGGAATGTGACGTCACAGGTAGCTCTCTTCGGATTGGAAGACAGACTCCGTGAAGTGACTGAATTTGTAACGTGTATGGGGATTGGTGAACAATTTCAATCCGTTTCGATCCGGTCTCCCACTATAAATAAACGCGGTTCACTTCATTCCCTTCACCTGTTCCTCGTCACAAGATGTGGACCAACGTTGAATCCTCTACTTTCGTATCGTTGTTGTTTTTCCGTATCGACTTACCCATGTATGTTAAAATCATCGTGGAGAATCATCAGGATCACCGAGACAAGCGTTTGGAAAAGAAGGACCTATGTGGAAAGACAAGGTTGTCTGAAGCGAGTCCTCGTTTATGAATCAGAAGTTAGACGAAATTTGAGAAAGAGAAGAAGATCAGAACGATGCCCTCTATGTTAACGAACTGGTGTTAACATAAAACCAACGGCGCTTTTGAGGGCCACTTTCATATGCCTCGAAAAGATATTTCTTCTTTCTTGCCTATATATGTGTTCTCTCTCTCTCTCTCTCTCTCTCTCTCTCTCTCTCTCTCTCTCTCTCTCTCTCTATTGTATTTGCCCCTCCCTAGAGTAGCTGCGCGTATTCAGGTCAGCCCCTTGCTACATTGTTGCAAGTGACCAGTACCGTGACATCATCCCATCTGTTCCATTCCTATTGTCGCTATACAAAATTCCCATTGTCCGTATATCGTCTGGATTGACGAACACAATATCCTTTGTAAAGTCAAATCTCTTATTCCATCCGGAAAATCGGAACGACTATTCAAAATGTCTGATGCCTAAATGGAATTAATTAATAATGCATTTGCTTTACGTTAGTCAAAAACTTACGTTACCTAAACAGTACACGTGAACAGTCCCCTCACTTTGATCGGCTAAAAATGTTGTTTTCTATATGTGAGACTGCATATAAGTTCAGGCCTTTTCAATTGCACACAAAAGTGTACATTTAAGTTGTTTGAGCTTTAAAATATTTCCGTGTTTTACACTACGACACATACGTTACCATTCTACGTTACAAAAACATTTTATAAAATACGTTAGTTATTTTGTTTTATTTTCAAAATTTCGTGAATTCACTTAATTAAGCACAAAAATTTTAATCATTTTATCTTCCTATAAAATATAAAATAAGTCTTAATGATTATATCAGATCAATGATCATGTGAATAATGATGATGTTCAGCTGTCACATACAGGAGAAAAATACTAAAATGACGAATGTACGTGTTTAATAGGGTTAATCAATCACATTTGTAATAATTTCATGCCATATTTTCATGACCAAAAGGGAACCAAGAAAACTGAGTGAAAACAATCATAGATTTAATGAACAGTCTCTTGTCGTGTGTATCTGATACTTACGTTATATTTTTGGAGTGACTATAAAGGCATACACATTTTAAACTTTCGTGCTTATATTTTGAATCGGAAACTGTTATGATTAGGATGGTATTAATTTGACAACTTAAAATGTTTTTGATGTTTTGAATATTCATTATTATCAATTTAAATGAAATTTAAAATACGAGAAATTTTGGTAAAGATGCATTTTACTCTACGCACATTTATCTTTTTTCATAACTCATAATAGCAAAACGCAATAATGTTTTGAATTAAATTTATGTGAAATTATCGCAAAATACCTAATTATACAATTTTCAACCATTTTCCCGTTATAATTTTATTTGTAAATACTTTCCAATACGAGAAGCTCTCTTGTTTGCTTGAGAATTAAGGTTTTGAGACTATATTTGTGAGTAAACATAAACAAAATATGGGTTAATTGGTGTTGTTGAAATTTTTACAGTTTAAATTTCAGATTTTTCTCTGCAAAATAGGCGAATAAAGTTATTGTTTCTAGATCATTTTTTTTTCTTCCATTTTTATACGTCTAATTGCAACTCATTGGTGAAATTGGGTCTAAAGCATATTTTAAATACGTTTATATTTCTCGTTCATTTATGTTTCCAACAGCTTTTTTTTTTTATCATGAATATATTTCCCGGAGAGAGCGAATTCTTATTTTCGATGCCCATTATGCTTTACATCACAAGTTAGATATCAAATTGTTTGCTAATATTTGTGCATTGGGAATTTCACTATTACTTTGTTAGAAAATGCGGAGCCTTAGGTATTCCAAATGCGTTATTCCTATTCACATTCGATGACGATACTGTGCTGATAATGAAAATTACGAGTCTGATAACCATAGTCAATTGTGTTATAATGACCAGTATAGTCACCACTACTACAACTACTTCGATAGGTAAGTTTGTCGTAAATGTAGTTTCCTAAGTCCTTTGAACCATTGTTATAAAGATAACATATGCTTAACATCTTATTTTCAACATCATCGCCATCATCATCATCATCATCATCATCAAAAGAATATGCCATGATAAGTAATATGTGATCACGGTTATGTCACTTTTTACATTAATACCCTTAGTTAATACGAAACACACTTATTATTTATTATCAAGTCTAGTTTTCAGTGTCAAAAAGTAAGTTTAGTGTATTGTACTAAAAGGAAGTTTTTTTTCTAAATATGGTGTAACAGACCTAAAGTAAATCTGGTGGGGCCCCGAGTGTCCGAGTGGTCTAAAGCGCTCACCGTTACGGATCATGCCATCTCACCTCTGTCTGCCTGGGTTCGAGTCTCAGGTTCGGCCAATGTGAGAAAACTTGCCTGTAGCTTCTCGTGGATCGGTGGTTCTTTCCGGGGGTTTCCCGGGTTCTTCCTCCACCATTTATACTGACCGCCATGTATAGCCTATCTTGTGCTGAAAAACGGCGTTAAACCCTACAACAACAACAACAACAACAACACCTGCCCGTCGGTCGGTGGTTCTTCCTTAGGGTGTTCCCGGGTTCTTCTTCCAACAAAATATTCTGGCCGCTATGTATGGCTTATCATATGCTTTAAAATGGCGCCCCACAAAACTAAACAAAACCATACACATGGTTAAAATTGTATCAGGTGCTCTAAAGGATTTTCTTTGACTCTCCCACCTCACCCCCATTTTCTAGATTTACTTTAGGCCTGTTACAACATATTTTGAAAAAAATTCCTCTTAGTCCAAAGGGAAGCTAATGGCAAGCTATCTCGCATACCCGTGTTGGTCAAGCCTAGTCTCGAACTCAAGCGGACAGAGGTAAGCTGGGTGAGTGATCGGTTTAGACAACTTGGTACCCGGGGCACCTAACCATGTGTAACGTAAAGACGACACAGTGGTTAGGTGGGTAAGATGGTAGTTTAATAGTGTTAATAGTATTTCTCGTGTTTATTGTTTTAGACTTTAAAAGAAACAGCAATTTGAATATACACTCAAACGATTTGTTCTTGTCAGTACTTATATCTCATGAATGTACATGTCTGTGCCAAATGTGAACAAGAACAAAACCTAATTTACTTCAGGTCAGTAATTACATATGGGGACCACAAAGAAGTAAATTTACACAAACATAAATGTTTGAAAGCGCGGTATAAAGGTATTGTTAAGTTTCAGTTAGAATTTATAACTTTACCGATAACTGAGTTCTAAATCTTGCTCATCACCTTGTAAAAAGTCACAGGATTAGGGAAATATATCAGCTCTTCAAAGATCTTCTTAGGTGCGGGCCAGCCACAACCCCATCCACCTCCCCGTGGGATCTTAGTATTTGAGAACGTAATTCACAAGCTTTTGTGGTCAAGCTATGCATGGAATTAAACATTTCGAAATTAGTGGGGGTTGGTTGTGGGAGGTGGGTGAAACAAATGGTGCTGACGGATTACCCTCAGTTGTTTTCCTGATAATTTTGGAAATCATTACTCTGTCATGCATCGTTTTAAATAAAAAGAAAGAAGAAATACAAAAAAATTGAATAAGATAAATGAGAGTTTTGATATTTACACCGCAGACTCAATTTCCCCCCTCCAAAAAAAAAATTTCAGAGAATTAAAGAGGTGAATAGATATTAATGTCGATGTCGATAATAATAATTATCTATGTTAATCTTGTGCGTCTTGTTACGAGTCTATGCTCTTAAAATAAAATCCATGGTTGTTATGACGGCCAAGCCCCCCTCCCCTTCTTACCCCTCCAGGTTTTTCACACGGCAAACCAAACCATGTAATGGAAAGTCGGCAAGAAACTACCAATACCACTGTCAACATTGCCATTCTGCTTAGTTGCGTAAATTCCAAACCCAACTACCAACATGGCTGTCAAAGTCAAAGTCGCCAACGGCAAAAAGAAAGCCAGAAGAACGCATCTGATTCAGATTTTAATCACAATACATTGCATGTTCCTTTTTTTCTCAAAATTTATAACGCTTTGTTTTTATTCGTCCTTTCATGGAATAACATCCCCATTGTCTGTACTGAGCAATATTCTGCCACTAACACGAGCAATGTATAGCTTTCTAGACTACTAACCTAGCCCTAGTGCATCCTCCTCATCATCAGTATGCTCGAGTATCCCCATGTCCACTATACCATTCCAGTATTTGGCCTTAAACACCTATTTTTTCAGACTACCCATGTTAAACCAACAAGTAGATCTCCGCTTTTTTGTTGTTGACATTACTGGTAGCGAAGATAAACTGTGCGAGGCACAATTTGGAATGGATGTACTTAATACATTTATTTTTACTAATCTTTGTATGCGGATGGTAAGTAAAATCCCTCTTTTTACGCATAGCAGTAAATCCTTCAGAACAATCAGTTGTTTAGTAGTAATCCTTGTTAGAACAGAACGCAAGTGTATCTATCAGCTGTTGATCTTTTTAATATAATGCTGATGCTTGCGTGGAAGGCAACATCATTCCCAAGGCAACAGAATCATGTGGAGTCATGATATAGTCCTCGCAAAAGACGGTCTCCACGCTTTACTCTTATCATGGGGGGGGGGGGATGCTGTCTTCAACGCATGCCTCAACAATTTAATTTTAGTGCCGGACATCTCCAGTGGACGGAATGGTTAGGTTCAAACTTTTTTTTTTTTTTTTAATTTTTAGACGGGCAGTATTGGAAAAGGTGAGTTTATGAGACAGACTGCTGAAAAAGGGTATAGTATCCATCAATGGTTTACTACTATGTCGTACCCTCAACGTGGTTGAAGCTACGATCTCATCCAATACCTTACAATAGAGCAAATAGAACTTTTGTCAAGACAGAAAGATGACTGTAGTTAAATATACTAGTTAAGTAGAGTTGTTTTTCAGGAAATTTGGCTAATAATGAAGTAATCGGTAAATTATATTGGTATCGTTACGCTAACCGTTCGTTGTCCACCATGACAAATAAAGCATGATTCTCGTGGTAATTCGTTTTCCAAACAAGACTTGCTATGCAATATTTATATATTCTACCATACGTTATTCCATGCATACCATATTTACTACGATCTGTTTAAGTTTCCAAATAAGGCAACAGTGTCCTTATATGGCACACGAGAAAAACGAGGCTGAAAACGGAAGTAGTAATCCATTGAACTAATATGCGGGCAGTTCAAAATGAAATATCGGATTAAGAAGGTAAACGATATTTCACATGTATTTCTACAATGATATTCAGCAGTTCTGGTACTAAATAAGAGAACTATTTAATTTCTTTCAGTATGTGTAAGGAACATTTTCAAAATATGATAGTAGGGTGAGAAAAAAAATCACTTGTGAATCACACCCAACTGCTCCGTTGATACTGATAGACTGCTACTTTACTTATGCTCATGTTAGTACCTTGACCACGAAGTAGGATAGTCCTATAATGTAAGACACCGACCTAGATATTTACCCCCGAAACATAAATATCAGGGTCGATGTCTTATATTGTAGGACTACGAAGTAGGGTTACAAATATTAGTACTATCAAAAGTCGTTATATGTTGGATAAGGGCAATAACTCTTGGAGCGCCATCTTCAGTAGACAGATGTTTCTATCGGTGGTAGGCGGCGAGGTTACCACTTGATCAGTGTTCGAAACAGGAAATTTCAGGTACAGCGTGTTTATATGGAAAGAAAATCATTGTTTGTTAAATAATACTGATAACTAGTAATAGACTGTTGTTCTTCTGTCGTCTCTTACTAGCTACAATATCGTAGCCTCCGCGGCTTAAGTTGAGGAAGAAGATTATGTACTGTATCAGACATTATTGTACTTGATAATCGGGCACCTACTGCACAAGTGTCAAGGTCGTGTTTGGTACCGCCTCCTTTATACTATTCTGAAAATTCTAAGGATATTGTTTGCTTTACATCAGCAATATGTCGATGTTTGATATTTATTAAAAATACTGTCATTATTGTCATTTCACAACTGCTGAAAAAAATAAAAGAACAGGACGGAAAATGCTAGTTGCCTCACCCACCAACTCCATGGTTATGCCCATGTACACTATATCTCCAGCTTTCAGCAACAGTATCTATTCATAATAAAGTTAATGACAGTACTGTGATATTGAGGTTATTGTTGTGGTTGCTGCTGTTCACTATTTGAAACATATCTCAGATATATTGTAAAAGGAGGAAATTATGACAAAAGTTCTCTGTGACTGGAGGCCAGTTTCATGTTGAGGTAATGACAATACATACTTCTATTCTGAAGGAAACTTATTTTATTTAAAGGTTTCTAATGTGAAGAAATTTTGACACAAGGTTTTTATCAGAATGCTGGCTCTGTGTGTGTGTGTGTGTGTGTGTGTGTGTGTATCTATATATATATATATATATATATATATATATATATATATATATATATATATAGAGGTCTCTCTAGGCTTTTGAAACTAGGAGCATAGGACTCCTATTTTACTAAAAGTAGGAGTCCCACCAGGAAAAGTTGCAGTCCCCACACACATATTGGGCATACCTGAAGTGGCTGAATGTCCAGATGAGAAGAACCAGTGGTTGTCATAGAGTTTAATTTTCCATATTCTTTACACCACTGATATATAGCTCTTGTTTACTCATTAGAGTCAGAGTGAATTTTGTCAATTCAAGGAAAGGTCTTATTCCAAATACTTAGCCACAATTTCTTTCACTTGGCTACAGTTCAATGAGAACTATCAGTTCTAGCAACTTGAACTTCAGCACTCATCTGAATCTCATTACAGTCTTCATGAATTTGCAGTTTAACCCCAAAACACTTATCCAGATTTGCAAACAGCATTTTGTCTAAGTCTTGATGTGTCTTGATTTTGAGGTGAAACTGACAACTTATTCAGCTACAATAGGAAACAACACAATAATGAAAGCTAAAGGTTCTTCATTTGATGTACTTGTACTCTTATAACGACCACATGTACATCTCAGGGTCTTCTACCTCTGAATTCAGTCATTGTAAATACCAGTACATTTTCCCACCACTCAGCAGCTAGTCGAAGTCTTTCAACTTTCCACCCAGCTGTTATTGCGTCATGTTCTTCTGATGTACTCTTCTAATGACAACATGTACATCTGGGGGCCTTTCAGCCACTGAATTCTGTTGTTGTAAATATCACCACAGCTAAATTTAGCAATTTATCAACAAATTTTCCCACTCAGCAGGTGGTTAAGCAGGACTGGCAAGCCATGAACTTGCCACCCACCAAATGCTTGCTTATGGAGGACTCCTGACCTGAGTAAGTGATTTTCTGCATCCCAGACAAATAAATTGCATCCAAATATGCGTGATTAAGCATTTCTGAGACCATTGTATTTTATATATATGTATATGTATATAGCAGGAGCATATATTTTATAATTTTAAGCATTTCCAAGACCTTTGTGTATATATATATATATATATA
Organism: Megalonaias nervosa; assembly: GCA_016617855.1. NCBI lineage: Eukaryota > Metazoa > Mollusca > Bivalvia > Unionida > Unionidae > Megalonaias > Megalonaias nervosa. The sequence goes on from JAECUM010006087.1 coordinate 52,741, forward strand.
TATATATATATATATAGCAGGAGCATATATTTTATAATTTTATATATTCATGTTTAATTATGCAGAAGTGGGTATTTTATTATTTTATGTAATTAGTGTTCATTGATGAGTGAAATAAAGTCATCATTTGCAATTATTGTGTTATTCTCATTTTACATATATTTAGCCAATTGGGCAACCTTGAACCAGAATTACCTGTTCTAGTTTTGTTTACTCTGAGCAGTGAAGCTACCCAGATTATTGCTTATGCTGAGTTGTTCTGTTATATGACAAGTGGTAAGTAACTTTCTGATCGGTTAGTTTGCTACTTGTCTGTATAAACAACATAGCATGAACAGCATATTAGTGGTGGTCATTCCATTGGAGCTTGTGAAGGGTGCTGGTCATGGGATTGCAGTAAGAAAAGTGCTTGATGATTCTTTTGCTTCAAGGAAAATGTGATTTGACCTTTGTTCCATATGATAAGGTAAATAGATTTATAATATAGTTAATGTAACAGTTTTGTTTATATGTACTCTGTATATTTCTCTGAAATGTATGTTGATGTATTTTAGTATCTTTAATAGGTTACCAACCTGCATATTCTTTTCTGAGCCTATCATTTTGTCCATCGCTTGTCTTTGTCTGTGTCTATGTGTCTACTCTACTTTTGCTCTACACACTGATTGTTTTGTGTTTAGGTTTATTTGGTCCACTATCTCTCTAGATGGATAATTAATAAATATATAAGGTAGTAAGTCATTCGTATTGAATGTACTGTAAACTTAATCAATGTATACATTCAGAACAATAATGCACTGATGACGGTATTGTTATTTATAGTTGTAGTAAATGTATTTTTATTGTATTTGCAGGGTGTAAGAAAGCAGGAGAAATGTATTTATCTCCATTCACCAACCTTGTGCACAATAAACCCAATTTCTTATAACAAATACTGGACTTGTATTTTCTATTCTGTGAGTAGAAGGCAAGTACTGTAACATATGTGTGTGTGTTTGGTCATTTATCCATAGTTTTCTTACAAGTGGAAGATATTTATACATGAAGTTCCAACAATAGAAATGAAAAATATTGAAATTCACCAAGCTTACAATCATGACATTCATTTAGACCCACAGTTTCTTACAGAAAGGCTGGTAAAGCAAACTTAAATAGAGATGGCTAGTTCCACTAGTTCTGACTTTTCTGAACCTGCTACCAAAAGGAGAAAGACTGAGAAAAGGGAACCTTTGGGGAAGCAGCCTGGTGGGAATAAATTCTGGGGACCTTATCTATCAGAGAGACAGTGGGGTACAGTGCGGGAAGACCTGTCAGGAAATGGAATGTGGTATGCACTTGAGATTGACATTATAATTTTGGCCTGATCGATCCGGTAGGACTTTTATTTTACTCTTAATGTCATTACATATTTTGTACCCTTTGAGTGTTATTGGATATTAATTAAAACTACTATGAGGAAGACTTTTTTTATTTCTATGAGATTTTAGATAATTATACACCATTCTTGTTTAACGTCAGTGGGATTTCCAACTTTCCAAGATTTTGTGTAAAATTGTAGTCTGAATCAGGAAGTCTCCTTGGAGGTCAGGGAGGTATCACATATAATTTTTCCAGTCTCAAAATGTTCATATTTACCAGATTCAACAGGAATTTGACATTTTTGTTATCTATAATTTTTCGTACCCATGAATAAAAAATTATTAACAACTATTTGAATGGTTCTTTCACCATAAGGGAAAAGAAATTACATTCGACATTTAATGCTAGTGTTTCTACCCTGTGATGGATTGGTATTGAATGGTGTTGAAGGTACAGTGGAGATAACTAGTCATTTAAGCGGCAGGAAAATTAGACGTTTTTTTAGATTCAACATCCATCGGCTAACAATCAGTAGATATTCTAACATCAGGGAAAGAGCTGAAAATCTCATTTGTGAGGCTAATATACTACTGCAGTATTCGGAATACAGACTTGATGTTTCATATAGTTAGTGCCATTGTTGGAGACTGCTCCTTCTGCCAGCAAAAGTAGATTTCAAAACAGGTGGTCTGTTAATGAATATCACATTATATCTGCACCTTTGCAGATGTATGTTGATAGTTCATGTCTGTCCAGTCTCCTTTTAGTCTGTTAATGCATCCATGCATCTATCAGTGTATCACTCTTTAATACTTTGTCACCTGATCACTGTCTACACTGTTTGAGGGACCGTGATCATATATGGTGTGATCTTGTAGAAGGACAAAAAGATGAAAACAAAGGTTTTGGATTCTGGATCCAGGTTCATGGTTGGGAAGGGGGCTTGGGGTCAAAGAACACATTGACTGCCATGTAAATTTAACACCACCTACATCAATTTAGAGAAGGTGGTTGTATTTGGTTGGATATTTTAGAAAGATGAACAGATGTTAACAGAAATTTTGGATCCTGGATGCAGTCCCAGGGAAGAGATGGTGGGGGTCAGGGTCACATTTTCATTGGTAATATGGACTCTACCTTGTAACCTAACTGATTTTGTTTTGTTGGCTTAACTTCATTTTTCAAAACATGAGAGACTTTTCATGGCAGCCAGTATATATTTTATAGTGGAAGAACATGGGAAGAACAAGTAACCCATTGGAAGCAACTGGCAAATTTTCTTACATACATTGACCAAGGTGAGACTTTAACCCATACAGACACGAATGAGATGTTAGTGATCTTCAAAGGCATGCAGCTTAGACCTTTCAGCCACCTGTACATTTTTTCAATTTTTTAAAACTCTTCTTTCTCAATTCACGTCTTACACCTTAGGAAATGCCTTGAATGTCATGATCCCCCTACATGTACATACTTGTAAAATCCACAAGGTTCACCATTATTTACAGTAAAGTAATATTTTACAGCTGGAGTTACCTCCCTTACGAGGCTGCCCATAAAACGGTGTACCAGTCAGGGGAAGATGGCATATTTGGGATTACTGATGAACAGTCAGAATTCTGCATTTCTTTTGCTGTGTGGAATGGAAAAGATTCTCATCTCAAGGAGAGACTCTTTGGCTTGTCAGGACCCCAGGTACACCACTCCCTCAATAACTCGTTCCCCAATAACTCTCAAACCCATTTATAACGCAGGGTCAGGCATGGATCCCATTTTTTAAACTAGAAAATTCCCCAAAAATTACCCCCATTGTGATCAAAATTGGTAAATGAAGCACTGATATATCACTGGTTTTATTGTTGTAAACAGTAGATAGGACCTGGAAATTTTAATCAGCATTATGAAATTATCAGCTTTTAATTAGAAGTCATATATTTTGTTACATGTTCTTTCTAAATGACCTTCTTAGTAAACTGTAAATAATGATATTCAACGAAATTTTGATCAATGAAAATATCATATGACTGCTGGAGGCAGTACTTTAATAAATAAAAATTAAATAATTTGTTTATCAAGCAGATTTTTTATTTAGTTCAGTCCTTCAGTTTGGTTTAAGCGTAATCATCATAAATGCAATGTGCACTCTTGTATTAAGACAAAATGCAATTGACCATAACAGCTATGTTCACGAACGTTTCACTGAGAACCTAATTACATGCTGACTGTTTTCATATCTAACTTGCAGAAGAATTTGTTGTATGGTTGCACTGAATTAATAGCTAATCTCCTTTATATCTTAGTTATATTATCACATTAAATGTGTCTTTTGTACCAAATAAAAGAGGTTGAATAAAAGAAAAGTTATGAGGCATGCAAAACCTACAAAACCTAGTGGCCCTGGTCCTAAATTGCTTAAACTCATTCCAGTTGATCAGTATTATTCTGTATAATTAAACTGCTTTAAATTTAAATGTGATGAAAGATTGCAAGGCAAAATGAATACTTCGGAAATAAAGAGCTTTGTTTCACAGTTTGTGGAGAATCAAGTTTCAGAGAATTTGTGAATTGGCACTTTTAGATATCCTCAGGGATGAGGAAAAGTATCACTGATATTTGCAATGAAATCACAGCATCACTATTTTACTAACTGAACAATACAGAAATGTAGTTTCAATGTAGACAATTGTTTCACGAAATAAATATTGCTAGATATTTTGGAAAAAGGAATCTTGTTTCATGGTGTATTAATAGTCTGGTCCCTGTTTGGTTGACTCCCTGCTTTGTACTCCATAGCATTATTTGAAGCAGGAAACCAACAACAAAAAGCAGTGATGTAATACATGAATGTTCAGGTGCACATGGGAAGGTTGTTTGAAACCAGTTGAAATAATGTTAGCAATCTTTCAGATGTTGGGCATCTTGAAAAAAAAATGTAATTTATACAGAATAACAAGCAACTTCATTAGAAAAAGCTTTCTTGACAAGTATTCTCAGTGCGATTATAAAATGAATTGACATCCATTAATCAGTACATTTACACACTGTTATGTATATTTAATTTAATTATTTGTTTGTTTGTTTTAAATTTTTAAATTCCATTACATGCTATTGTAATGTAACTTTGTTTACTGGATTTGACATTGTCCAGAATTTCAGTTCAGTTCTGTTTGACCTGACTGTTATTTTTATTTTTTTATGTCATTGATAAGCAACTGAAAATAGAAACACTGTATCTAGTTGCTGACCTCATTTCAAAATCAGTGACCATTTTGGTTAAAAGCTTTTTCTTTTTTTCTTTTTTTATATCTTTCTCAGAGTAAGAATCATTAAGTTAAGGTGATACCTGGACTACGTGACAAGTAGCCATATATCAATTGATAACAAACTTCTGTATTTTCCAGAAGAATGAACTTTTGACCCTCATCTGGGAATCTGTTTTGCATCTTAATTAGCATATAACTGCTGTTTTTTATATAAGTTTGTCAGTTGGGCTCCAAACAATTGACACGTTAAGTTATTATGTTGTGACCAGTTTGGGTTGAATTTTTATTTTCTTCAAATTATTGAATTCAAGTGATTCTTTTCCCTGGAAATACATAAGTGCTCTGACAGAGTTCTTGGATAAAGACATTTATTGGAAGTTATACTGAATTCAAAACTGGAAAAATATTTTATGTGATTCAACAAAGGACTGTTAACACAGTGGCACTTCGCTGACCCCAACAGACGTCATCGCCTTCCATTTTGGATTTCATCGGGACTCAGTTTCATTCAGGACTTTTTATTACTAGGACTTCTGTTTTTAATTCTTGGATTTTTTTGGATTTAATTCATAAAACCATAAGTTCTTTTTTCTCAATTTTCACTTGGTATTCTAGGGAAATATATTCTTTGTTAAATTTTGCAAAGCTTGTTGTCTTCACTCTTTTCTGTTACTTATTTTAAGAGCATAGACTCGTAACAACACACACAACCTGGTCCTGCAGTTTTTCAATGTCCAGCGGGGATGGGATCGCTTTATTTTGGAGGTCTGTCCGTAACTTGCACCCTCGCTTATAGTGTGGTCTATGTTCTTGGACCCCGTTGTGCGCGAGTCATTGAGGGAAAGGTGTGCAGGACTGAAATAAAATATTTAGTTTATTTTAGCAGAACATGCCATAAAAAGTTAAGAAATTTGATTGCTGATTTTAGGTTTGTACATAAATTTTACCCATCTATGTAGCTTGACTGAGCCTGAGTTTGCTAACTGACAAGTTTTCTTTTGTGAAAATGCAACCAAAGAATTGTTTAAACATTTCATCAGTAATGTTTTGTAGACTTTTTAATAATTATTTTAAGTGTATAATTACTTAATGGTAAAAGTTAATTCTGATTTTCTTACTTACCTCCGTTTTGCAGATTTGTTTAATAAAATAGTTCTGCATATGAAAAATGAGAGGGAAACATATAAATATGATTTCTTTCGATTAATTGTGTATGAGAAATCATAAAAAGTTACTGACAAGACTGTAAATTAGATTTTCTCGTTGCAGAATGAAAGGGATTGTTACTTTCAGTGTTTTACTTTGATTTTGCTCACACTTTGCAAGTCAAATAAATTGAGTAAAGTTAGTTGCAATGTACAGGCATTGCAGAAACCAATGTTTTTACATTTCATTTTTCTCTCTACGGCCATTTACCATCCTAGTCCCAAAACACTATCATGTCAACCCAAGATGCTTGAGAAACTGCTGATACCAGGTGTGATATGATACGTTTCCAGCTATCCTTTCAACATTATTCTGTTTAAGTAAACATACTTTGACCCAGAAGACCTTATTCCAAGCCTTATCTCTTGAATGACACTTTTTTTAGTTTCTTATCGTGTAATTGGAATAATCGGGGGTAATTACCCCTCCCTCGGTCCTTAACTATTGTACCTCACTTAGTGCGACTGCCTGTGCACAATGCAAAGATTGAAGCTGGTCTAGTCTGTCACTGACATAGGTGATTTGTCAATAGTAATGGAGTATGCTATTAATTTCTCTTATATAACAGTCATTTTCACTTAGAGATCATACCAACAACACAATTTGGGGCCCCTGATCCCTAGAATTGGGAGTTTTGTTTAACGAAACAAGTGCTTTTGGGAATTAATAATGCATTAGCTTCTTGTGTTCCTAACCTTCTGTCCCTCATCACTAATTTTTGTTGCAATTTCATCTGTCTTTTTTAGCAGATGAAAGAAAAATTAATATTTTAAGGGTTTGTGTATAGTGTAGACAAAAGTCAGTCATTTAATTTTGTTCATGTTTTGTAGAGAAGTTGCATTTTTGTAGTAGTATTTGTTGTGTTCTTTGGTATAAAATGCAGCTTTCGCAGAGCAAGTTCTTAAAAAGAAAAATTAATATTATAAGGGTTACAAGGCAGAGAATCCACAGCTAACAAATGTTTATTCATCAACCATAATATAAGGCTGCATTATAATTATTTGTTGATTCTAGGTACTACTGTTATCTGTGCTTTTTAGCTGAGAGTAATCTGCAGATGTATCTTACCAAGTACAGGTCATTGTGAGGGACATTGCAACATCTGTCAGTTTCTTATTTAAATGCATTACCCAGGTCATAATACCTTTGGAGACCTACTACTACATGTACCTTGTAAATTCAGCCGTTCAAGATAAAACTTTTAGCTAAAAAGAGCTGTAAGTTATCTGCCTACCTAGGTGGTGGTTGGGCAGCGATCTCCCCTTGATATGGAGATTGGTGGCAAAACCCATGAATATTTCAGCTACTACTTTCGCTTGTGTTGAGAAGCACACTCTCACCATGAGACCTCACAAAAGCCAGAATCAACATTGATACAAGTTGGAGTCCTCACTTCGCAAGGAAAGTATGCTCCATCTATATGTCCAACTTGTGTTTCTTTCTATGTCAAAAGAGTTTGCCTTCACAATTTTAGCCACACTTTGTCATCTTTACACATTTACTTGGACTTAGGTACTTGCACGGGTATCCTGTGCGACTTCACAAAGAAGTTCGGGTTGTACTTTAAATTATGTTTACGTGCAAGTCCCTGTGACCTATAGAAAACTTGTAATATATGTATAATTCCACAATGACTGGCTACATACAGGTGAGTTTTCTGTGCCAATATATTTAATGTCTGGACGTCGTGTTTCATTGCATTTACCTGTATGGGTTGTCCTTGAACCTCTCATCGGTAGTATGGTGAATTTTTTTTTGTTTTTACCTGGATGTTTCATAGCTTTATTAAATATGTCTGCTTTTGTGCAGGTAATACTATAAGGCATAGTTCTTCACTGTCTTGGAGTTCAGTAATAAGAGACAGGTGCACTACAACAGTTTTGTATGTTCTGCTCTATTTTGTCTCACAGATTAGACCATGGGCAAAGCGCAGACACTCACAACTAAGGTGAAGACACAAGAATCCTACATGCTGACTTGTCCTCAGTGTGGGAATTTTTGGTGGAAAAGGGCAATAAATAAAAAAAAGGGCTCTCCAATTACAAATCGCCCAAAATCTGTGCAATGAGAGACAGTCCCAACAACTATGTCCCCACCACAGGACTCCTCATTGCTGGTGATACCTTTAGGCCTTGACTCTACATCCCTTGATGATAATCAGTGAGCAAACAAACAAAACAGGGTATCTTTTTATTCCACTGATACATTGACTGGTCACATGGATCAAACATCCCACAACCCATCCCAACATTATGATTGTGACAGTGCTGTCCCTAACATGGCCTATTTCAGTTTTGACTGCTTAGGCCTACTACAAGGGATCTTCAGGGACAAAGACCTCAGCACAGTAAGTTCCTGGAAATTAATCTGTTATCCAGTCAGTATACGGACAATTATGGCGACCAGTCTAACCCTCATATGGCCTCACCGCACTCTCCATATACAATGCTGAGCCAAGTACCTGCCATCTCCCAATTCTCAACCCTTGGTACAATAGAAGAGACTCTTTAAACAGTGACTGATTGGAAATCACCATTTCTACTTCAGGGTGCTCTATGAGTTTTGTCAGCGGCAGACCTAGACACTCTTCACCAGCCTTCAATCAGGCAACAGCACCTCACCTTCTTTGCTTCTTGTTTTCACTATATCACTGGAAGACTCGGCCTTCAGAGCTTCCATTATAGAAGTTTTCTGTCCTTTTGCCTCTGGAGTTCTGCCTGCCTCCTACCTTATGAACCATCTGGACCAGAGCTGCAGCATCTGTTGATCTTATCACACAAAAGGAGGAATCCAACTTCAAATTACTTCTGCAGTCTGGCAGATTCACAGACATTTTGCACTGTTTAACATCACAAAATGCCTTCCATCAAGTTTTCATTAGTGATTCTACAATTGCTATACACCATTTGGAAACCCCAGAAGTTGACATTGCAGCTTCGGGATAACAAAATCATACTTTATTCCTTAGAATTGAACATACTCACCAGTTGGTCCACAATGTAGTAGCTATGAGCTCTGTGTTTTGACTTGGTATTGATGGCTGTCTTCGAACAGGCAGAACACAGCTCATCACGTCTTATTCTGAATTCCACGGTACATGAATAGGAGTCTGTCTCTAGAATGACCAAGGTCTTGAATAGAGCTCACCATACTTCAACCAATGCTGTCACAGCAGCTGCAAATTTGAAGTTGGTGGAACCAGATGCATTGTTCTCCACCTCCACCTTCCTTAAATATCATCGTAAGGCTAAGAAATGATCACAACCATTATCCTTGAGTCTACATTTTAATGGCCAGACCAACGAAGTATGCAAACAAGCCACTAAGGTGACAAAGTTTCCAGTCCCTCAACCGCAACACTAACACAGGGATATTTCAGGAAACCAACAAAAGGAACCAAGGGACACAACTGAAGCAAAAACCTGACAAGATGTCCTATTGTAGTTCTTCTTGTTGAAAACAACAGGTCTCATAAACCAAGCGGACAAAATACTGAGAAGTAGCGATCACTTCTGCCAATATTTCTCTATATGATCTCCTCCATCTCTCAAAGAAGAACATCTCTACACCTCTTTTACCACAGATTCTGATAGGAGGAAGGCTTCAGTTCTTTGCTGTCGAATGGGACAAGATTTGCATTGATGATCATTGGACCCAACAAGTGGTTTGTGAGGAACTCTGCATCACTTTCAAAACACCTCCTCCTCTGGCCAGAGTCTCATCAGCTACAAACACTACAACAGACCCATTCAAAAGCCACCACCTTGCAACAAGAAATAAACAACCCTTAGAAAAGGGTGGTAGAAATTGTTCAAAATAATCAATTCCCCTGGATTTTATTCCCGGCTTTTCTTTGTCCCAAAGGCAAACAGCACTCTGCTCCCTTTCATCAACAATTCATTCATTTCCTTGGTTCTTGTTGGAAACACCATGATGCATTTTGAATGCCACTCAAGAAGGAGACTTCGCAATCAGCATGACTTGAAAGGTGCCTATCTTCACCCTTCTGTTCACAAGGCTTCCAGGAAGTTCTGTGATTTGTTGACAACGATATTGCTTATCAGTTCCGAGTGCTCCCATTTGGACTCAACATCATTCCCTGAGTCTTCACTCTTCTGATGAACTGTGTTGTGGCTCATGTCCAGACCATCCTCCAAGGCTGCAACATCAAGTTACCTGGATGACATCCTGCCAAACCATCAGGCAAGTTATGTATTATAACACTATGCAATAACCCTTGTTACACTGCTTACAGTCTGGGTTTCCTCATCAAGAAGAACGAATCCAACCTAGTACCATCTCAACAATTTGTTCATCTAGGTATGTAATTCAACATAGGTAAACAGTGTCTCCCTCAGGAATAGGCATTGAAAACCAGGACAATTGTGGCTTTGTTACTCTCAAGGAAATCTCTCTGAACAGGTGTTCTTTCACTTTCTATGCTTGCACAATGTGGCAGTGGACTTATCTTCCTTGGTCACCTTTATATATGCCTGTTACAAATGATTCCTTTATCCCAGTGAGGGCCAAAAGTTTGCACGCTGGACTGACCTCTTCCCATTTGCACAAATATAAGATACCACCTGGTACTTGGAGCAACCTATCTTGGCTCACAGTGGGTATACCTCTGCAAATACAACCGCCAGAGATCAGTCTGTATGGATGCAAGTCCTGAGGACTGGGGGGCACACCTACTACCATCTTTGGAAAGCATTTCACTGTGGCAGGAATTTTTAACTGGAAAGGGAGTCTTCCTCATATCCGACAACTCTGTGGTGGTGACTTATCTCAAATGGCAAGGTGGAACCAAGCCTCCAGTGCTATGCATACTGGTGTGGAACTTTCTAAAGTGGTCTCATCAACAACAAATCCACATCCAAGTTCGTCAGATTCTTGGTTGTCTAAACATACTATCAGATTCTTTGTTCCAGAACAATTCATTTATACAGACGGAATTGTCTCTACATCCCTCGGTTTTCACTCAGATATGCACCTGATGTGACTGACCATTGGTGGGCCTGTTTGTAACAAGGTGGAATGCCAAACTCCCAGCCTTTGATGCACCAGTCCCAGATCTCAAAGCCCGGGCAGTCAATGCTCTGTCCATAAATTGGGACAGTTTGGACACATACACCTACCTTCCAACCCCTTTGATTCCATAGGTGATACAAAAGCAAGAGAATCGGAATGTTGCCTCATCCTCATTGCACCACTCAGATGGAAGGAGTCATGGATCAATGACGTCATTAATCTCACAATGGAAATTCCACGGAAATGGAGAATTTCCCTCATCTACTGAAACAACCACAATGGCAGTTGCTTCACACCCAACCCAGACCTACCGAACTGTCATGTCTGAATCAGGCCCTCAGTAATAAACAGTTCTCTCAATCAGTTGTGGAGAGAATCACTCAAGCAAGAAGTCGCTCCATTCTGCAAGTGTATGAAGAACAGATTATACAACTACAGGCATTAATACCTGAAATAGAAAACTTCATCCTCTGGTGTTTTGACGAGAAAAGTTAGCAACAGACACAAAGGCTAATGCTCCGTGATCACTGACACCTTTTGTCATCATGGAAATGAGGATATCGGTCGAAACTTAGACTTATATGACCTCCTCTCCAACTTTGATTATGCACAGCCAAAAATGTTGGCTCCATACCGATAGTGGAACCTATCATGGGTTGAACAAAATAACCACTTGAACTGCCTTCAAAGGCATCCTTGGCTCACCTTTCATACAAGACCTGCCTCCTTATCACATTAGTGATGGCAGACAGAATCAGCGAAATACATGCCCTATCAGGGGACCAAATTACATCAGTTACAATAAGACAGTTCAATTTCAGTTGTGATGGTTCCCTCTTTCATTGCCAAGAATAGGCTTCCATCCATGGGAAACCAGACCTTTGTACTGAATCATTGTCTACTCTGGACACTTCCACTCAAGGCCACCTACAGGATCCAGTAAGAGTAATGAAAAGTAGTATCTTTACAGGACCGAGCCGTTGTGTCGAGGGAGATCAAGCCTACTTTTACCTCTCAAAACAAGAACTGGACATTATAACCACACAGACCCATTTGTCCTGGAGTAAGTGGGTTATTTGCTCTGCATATCGAGAAATAACTCCAACTCAGATGAATTTGTTTTACATTTCGACTCACAAGGTTATAGCAGTTACCAATCCACATTCTCCAGTTTTTACCTCAGAGATCTTTGATCCCAAAAGGCTGACCTTGATCTGGTGGGACCTATAGCCCTGGCACAACAGGTCGCCTATCAAGTTGTTCAACAGCTTCATAAGATGCGGCTTCACAACTTCCACTGGATTTGCAGAATGGAAAATTTTCCTTTTTCAAAGCTGCTCCATGACAGATGGAGTCCTCTCCAGTTGGATTACCTGGAAGCTGCCTCACATACCTTGGGTGGCAGGTGATGGTATCTGGGGGATAAGGGGATGTACCTCCCTCCACCTCTTACCTATTTTCCTAATTTATTATGATTGGGTAATGTATTTCAAGAAGAAAATGTTTCTTTGCGAATACTTAACCAATCATAAGAAACATGCACTCTCCCAGTCTTGCTGCAGTTACATCCACATAGAGAGCAATCCTAACTCTCCAGCAGTAACTGAGATAGTCATGGGTTTTGCGATAATCCTTATATCTAGGGGAGATCACTCTGCATCACTGCCACCTACGTGGGCAGATAACTTTAGCTTTCTTTAGCTAAAAGTTTTATTTGGGAGGGCTGGATTTGCGAGGTAGTAGTAGTTCTCCTAACGTATTATGATTGGGTAAGTATTTGCGAAGAAACATACTTTAGTAGAAAAGATTAGTTTTTCAGGTATTGTTGGCCACAGAGTATTGTGGATGCATTTATGGAGTACTACACACATTGTGTGGTTCCTTTTCCCATGATGGAATTTCATAGTGCTAAGAGCACAACAGTAGGATCCAGTCCAGGTCCATGTGTACTAATCCATAATGATAATTGACTAAGGTGCAGATGACCTTGGGGTCACAGGGGCATTATGGTAGCAAAAGATTCTTGAAGAGTATGAACTGTCATCATGTCATGGTAATAAGAAATATGAATGCAAGATTATATTTGTTAAAATTTGTGGGAAATGCAGAAAGTTTGTCCACAGAATGTCTCTTGAAACTGTCATTGGCGTTTATTTGTTTTGTTTTTTTTTTCACCCAGGGTAACCATGGAGAGGATGTAAAAGAAGTTTACTACTACCTTGATAATGTACCAGATCATAGTTACATGAAAGCCCTGTATCGGTACCTTCAGACTGAGTTTCCATATGATATATTACTACAAGACAACAAGGCAAGGTCCTGTCAAGATCTCGAGTTTAAATTAATAGACACAGGCAGGTTATATTAGAATTTTCCACTAGCTTGCATTATTGTAATTTTGCAGTAACTTTGGTGGTAAAATATGTCATGTGGATTTGTTGTAATTAATGTTATTTGGAGCGTCATGTGAAGGGCCCAATAGGACATCTTTTTATCTGTGACTTGCAGCTATCAGGCTCTTAATACTTTATTTGACTTCACATCAGCTTAGTATTTTTTTTTTTAAATTGGAGAAAAAAAATGTATTCTGTTCTGGCAGATCAAATTGCAGTGTATGTATGTTTAATTTTTTAATGGCACATAAGCACAGTCCAGGTTATATAGTACATTGTAAGTTTATGTAGCCCAAAGCATGGAATACAAATGAAAGACAAAGACAATGAAAGGTAAAATTCCTAAATTAGTGTCAGATTTTGGGTATAAACCACAGACAATTTAAAATCCAGGATATCTGCTGGAACATCATCACAGGATGCATCTCGGAACAAAAATGACTGCCTCCATTAGTCAACTCTTATAATATTCAAGGCTCTAACACATCCCTGAGTGGACAAGTTGAAAAATGTTTTTAAATAAAAGATGCCATTAGGTATGCAATTGATCATCATTGTCATAATACAACTGTAATCAATTCAGAGTTACATAAACTCCATTAAGTTCATGGATCAGATGAACTTTGAAATTGAAATTGTATGATGTCATTTATATGAAGTACTGTTGTTTTATATATTTTCACGAGTATAAATATTTGTGGTTTTGTAAAATTGACAAAAAGATTTTTCCCTTATACTTAAATTTTGGATTTGCCTCTATAGGTACTTAATCTCGGTTAATATCCAAAACAAGTTAATCAAAAGAATATGCCAACAACAGAGGTTGCTGGTTTGAATGTTAAACAACACTACCACCAATATGAGCACAAATCAAACACTTGTCAAGATCGATCCCTTATACCATGGTTTAATTCAAGTGCGCAACATCAAGACAAAGCTAGCAACACCAAGGCAAGCAGTAATTAAAGCATGTCTGTGTATGTTCCAACAGTCATGGTGTTATGAGTAGGTAAAATTCAAGTTAGATTGCTTATGAGAAATTGTATGAGAGAGCATAGCTAATTACCTGTGGCTTTGATAAAGTTGGATTAATTCTGCAGTTCTTTAGGTGGCAAAAATTTGCATGTATCAGGAGAAATGCGTGACACAATGTTTATTTAGCAGTTTTGTCTGAAAATCAGGATCATGCGAGTTTTACTACTGAGCTGTAATATATTTCATGATATATATGCATATTATTACTTTTAATTATTACTAGGATGAAATATTTTGTGGTTTTAGGAATATTTTCAGCAGCAGTTTCACCTGAATGAAGGATCAATGTAATGTGAAATAAATGTAATTTTCTTAGGTAATTTCATTATCCTTTTTATAATGTCAATTATACAAGTACTCAAAAATACTTAACACTCTTTCTTTTTTCTCTCTATACTTACTAATATTGAAAAATTTATTTAAGGCAGTTGGTGTAGCTTGCAATGTGAAATAAATGTAATTTTCTTAGGTAATTTCATTATCCTTTTTATAATGTCAATTATACAAGTACTCAAAAATACTTAACACTCTTTCTTTTTTCTCTCTATACTTACTAATATTGAAAAATTTATTTAAGGCAGTTGGTGTAGCTTGCAACTACCAGATGCTTCACATATACGTATGCATTAGAGCGATGCATTTTATAATTATTTCTAGTAACGATTAAAATAGAACACATAAAAGGTAATATTTTATTACAATAATGAAGTTAAAGTTTTCAACTAGCTAAGCTTTTATGATCACTAAAAAAGTGTTTGTAAGAAATGGGAGGGGGCTTTCTGCATCACATTTTCATTGGGTCTTTACATTTGTGGCTTAATTTTCATTGGGTCTTTAAATTTGTGGCTTAATTTTTATTGGGTCTTTAAATTTGTGGCTTAATTTTAATTGGGTCTTTAAATTTGTGGCTTAATTTTGATTGGGTCTTTAAATTTGTGGCTTAATTTTGATTGGGCCATTAAATTTGTGGCTTAAGTTTGATTGGCTCTTTAAATTTGGGGCTTAATTTTGATTGGGTCTTTAAATCTGGGGCTTATTTTTTATTGGGTCTTTAAATTTGGGGCTTAATTTTGTTTGGGTCTTTAATGTGTGGCTTAATTTTTATTGGGTCTTTAAATTTGTGGCTTAAGTTTGATTGGGTCGTTAAATTTGGGGCTTAATTTTGATTGGGTCTTTATATCTGGGGCTTAATTTTGATTGGGTCTTTATATCTGGGGCTTAATTTTGATTGGGTCTTTAAATTTGGGGCTTAATTTTGTTTGGGTCTTTAATGTGTGGCTTAATTTTTATTGGGTCTTTAATTTTGTTGCTTAAATTTCATTGGGTCTTTAAATTTGTGGAATAAATTTCATTGGGTCTTTAAATTTGTGGCTTAAATTTCATTGGGTCTTTAAATTTGTTGTTTAGACCAGACACAATATCCTTGAAAATTGGTACACCACACAAAAAATGAACCACATTAGTATAATTATGAGCTAGTGGTAAGAAGAGTAAGACTTGCAGAAAATTATCAACATTTAATTATGATTTTCAATAATCCATGATTATTCAGGCTGTCTTTGGAGTAGTTTCTTTTGTGTGCCTTTATTCTAGCATTTTCACAGCATTGCAACCCAGCATGCTTATTAGATCAAATTGTTGGCCGTTTCAGATATTCACTCCCATTGGCTGTTGATCAGAAGTACGAGACAGGTGGGGTTTTGCATGATAATCTGGTGACAGGGATAAATCTGAATTTAGGACAAGAAACATTTCCATGTATGCAAAATGACATTTACTGTGCAAAATAGAAAATATCTCCAACCAATTAAAATCTATTGTTTATTGGTAATGCTGAACGTAAATTTGATGTTTAAATTTAAACTGATTCCCATCGCTATCGTAAACCCACTTCAAATTCTTGGTAAGATGAGGTCAGAAAAAAGATCACCCAGATAAATCAGGATCATTGTTTAAAGAAACAAAATCTAAAAAAATTTTATGTTAAAAGTAGTACCTCTTCATTTGTGCTCAGATTGAGATGAAATTTATAAAACTTTTAATTAAACTATTTGGATCTTTTGTTTCACAAGGTTTTATAAAAGAAAAGAATTAATGGACTTGTTAAATTAGTTTTCATGTCACATTCATCTAAGCTTTTTCATCTATATTTTCAGGAGTGCTCGATGACGGCAAGTACTGGAATATTTATGTGGAGTATGCCAAATCCAGGGAAAATCCAAAGCAGCTCTGGTGTAGGTACACTGTTCAGAATGTTAATCAAGATGAATCTGCCTCCCTGAAACTGCTGCCTCAGTTTTGGTTCAGGTCAGTATTAATGTCCAAGTTGCATTAGCAGAAAGGCGCATATTCTTTTCGGTTGTAAGTCACTATTTCGACTGTGATAGCATCCATCTCAGATCTCTTTTAGCATGATTACTTGGAAATCACTTGACATAGATGAAGTTTCTGGAGTCTCTCAGCATGTCACCATGTCTTTACGTGCATCCCAGATCTTTTATAGCATAATTACATGGCAACCACTTGACATTAGATGAAGTTTCTGGAGTCCATCTGTATGTCTGCATGTATGGAGGGGGATTACTACCATAATTCTATGCATGTATTTTCTAATCTTCCTTGATGCATTATTGTAAATGGCTGCTTGCAAGTGCTACTTTCATAATTCTGTGTATATTGTATTCTTCATTGATGCAAATTGTAAGTGGCAGTTTGCAAGTGCTACTTTCCTTCTGCAATATTGTAAATGGCTGCTTGCAAGTGCTACATTCCTAATTCTAGTCATGAATGTTCTGTTCATTGAGCTGTAAATGGCTGCTTGCAAGTGCTTAGATACTTTCCTTCTCCGTCATTGTGTCTTGCAGTTTGTCAGCTACTGAATTGATTCTTTAGTTTGTCATATGGCAAACGCTATGTCAGTTATTACAAGTTTTAATATTCTATTTATAAACTTGCTATATCACAAGTTACACAGATTGCACCTTCTAAAATCATGATTATAATGTAGCATCAAACACTTTGCAAGTTAGCATCATGGAAGTTAGCATAAAATAATGCCTCATTATGACAACAGATGGTGTTGTGACACGTCTTACAATTTCTTACAATACAACAGCTCCCCTGACCATAGCAACAAGAGGTTATACCACTTTACGGCATATTTGTGCATCTTATTTAAAATATAATTGAATTATATTACCGCATTACAGTCAGCTGATTTCTCAGAGTATTAACATTTAAAAGAGAGCTGACCTGCAAGAATCACAAAACAAATGTATCAAATTGTATACAATTAGATGTATTTACACAATGTTATATTTCCGCTGACCCTTCCCACATTTTTATTTTGGATATTTTGTGTGTAATTTACCGCTACCGCACGGTGGAAGAATAGGGTAGCCGCTTACAAGCAAGGTTTAAGGTCCTAATTTGTTTATATATTCACATTCACAATGTTATCAATTTAGAACATGTTTATTATTTTAGAGTGCAGTGCAAATTCTGCTTTTTGTATCAGTAAAGACCTCATATGGTTGGAGCAAATTGCAGATAATTGCACATCAAGGACATGTTTTCTGTTTCTTTATTCACTTGAGAGAGAGAGAGAGTACATTGCAGAGATGAAGATTCTGTTTATTCTCTCATCCCTATGAAATTTTTACTGTTAACTTGCAGTTTTCATAGGCAGTTTATATATATATATATATATATATATATATATAACAAGAAGTAAGGTAAATATTCAGATTATACAGAATTCTTATAGATGTATGGCATGGATGATTATGCAATAGCCAGCAAGTATTATCACTAATTGTCTGTGACAAGAATCTCACATCTCCAATTTCATTTTAAATCTCCCAATTCAAGTACAACAGTAAGAGGCAAATGACTTGAAACAAAGACATCACGTACAAAGCATATACTGTAGCATAGCTATATGCTACAAAAATATGAACTTATTTCATTATGTAAGAAAATAAATTCTAACAATATGAAATATATTTTCTATATCTTAACATAAAGAACATTTCCATAAAATTACGAGATGCTTTATTTCCACAGATATAAAACTGGAGACTACATTTTTCATTATGTAAAACTGTATTCATCCATATATGAATCGAAATTTATAGTACAGATAAGATGTACTTCACTGACAAAATATCAGACTCCTTTGGTAGCAATTAAAAAAATATAATATATTTAATATAAATAACGTTGCTACCGCTATCAGTAACCAGCTCAGTTTGTTTTTATTATAACTGCTACAATACAGTACCAAACTTGCTTGATACATTTGGATATGAAATTAATGTAGTAGTTAAAAAGATTAATACAAATTTTTACATGTATCTTCTACAGATGTGATTGTTTCTGTTAGAAGAGTAAGACACCCCCACCCCCACCCCCCACATAATTTTTTAAAAACCTTTTAAAGTTTTTAAGGCTACTCACAGCTCAGGCTCTTGTAACATCCAACACCCCTCACCACCTGCATAAACATCTTCATTTGTCTGTGATTGTATCATTATTTTATCCTATTTAAATATAAGTTAATATTGTCATAACACAAAAAATATCAGCACGATACAACTATGCAATAAAGTAAAATAAATAAATAAAAAATATACAGTCCTGTGTTTAACTTTTCTATGGAAATATTAGAGAAAAATAAATATTTAATGTAAACCGGCATTCATAAAACCAATATTATTAGATAAATTAGTCTAAAACAAAAATTATCATATAGGTAGGCAATTATAAGGATCAAATTACATGGATTGTCTTGTTATATTGTTCTTATAGATTTATTTGCCAATCCCTTTTGTTTTTCACTTTCACATGAATAAAACATGAATAAAGACAAGCTTTTCACACAATTTGGCTTTTGGATTAGACATACTCATAATTGCAAATTCTGAGGAAATAAAACTAAATTCTGGATTCCCCGAGAAACATTTCCTTTTGTACACCACATACATTTGTAAATTATGCCTCAAGAACAGTCAGGTTATATTCCCTGGTGACAGTTTCAAGAATTAATCCCCAAAAACATTCCATTACTGAATCTGTATTGAATAATACACTGTACAAAAATGCTCACGTTTTGGAGAATTTGTTTTTTTACGGCAATAAAATAAGTTGTTTGCACTTGCTATGAGCAAAAAACAGTCAAAAGAATTATATTTTATTTGCTAATTTGTTTTTCTGATGCTTGGACCTTCAGAAAACTATTATATTTATGAACTTGAGATGAAATTTTAAATTTGGCCTAATATGTGCCTTGGAACAATGGATAATGTAATTCCATAATTTAAATGACTTAATCACTCAGGAGAGAGAGAGAGAGAGAGAGAGAGAGAGAGAGAGAGAGAGGTTCATAAGTAAGTTAGTTTCTTCACAGAATAATAGAAACCATTTGCCAATTTCTGACTGCAGTTTAAGATATCGGAATAGAAAGTAACAGCTACTTTATAAGCATGCAAGACATTTTAATGTGAGTTACAGGCCCCCAAGTACTATTCCTCAGAGAAGACACAAGACTGGGTTTCAGAAATTGAAGCCACACAAGTACCAGTTTGTTACTTTGTGAAAAATGGGGTCATTATGAGAAAATGGCGACCACCTGATGTACCAGCTGGCGATGAGTGGTCATCGAGCAATCAAATTGTTATTCCTACGTCGTATAGACAATAAATTCATAGTCTAGCCCATAAAACTCCTTAAGCTGGTCAATTTGGTGTCAGTAAGACTTATCACAAGATCCTGAATCATTTTTATTTGCTGAAATTAAAAGCAGTGTTTATAAGTACCAAAGATTTTGTCACACTTGCCAAATAGTAGGAAATCCCAATCAGAAGATAACTAAGGCACATCTGCAACTTATTCCTGCATTTGACCATTTGACAAGCCATTTAGCAAAAATATGGTAGACTCTCAGTTCCTTACCTAATACCAAGTCAAGCAACCAATACTTGTTGACCATAGTTTGTGCATCCTCAAGATCTCCATAGACGATTCCTTTGAAGAATATTAAAGCAAAAACTGTTCTAAAAGTTTGGGTAATGTTTTTTAACATTTGTTTGCCTCCCCAAATCTGTCCAGCAATTTTATGTTTGATTATTTGCAAGAACTTATGCATGAATTAAACATCCAACAGTTTATTTTTTCTGCCTATCACCCTGAAAGTCCATGGGGTTAGCAAAAAACTATCCAAAAACACTCTCACCTACCCAGGATACATGAATACAATTATACTGAATCAAGCGTTAAAAAAGACAGTGATCAGTAAAATCCTGCATTGTATAATTTTCGAGTAAGATCAGGAGAGTTTTTTCCTCATGTTGGTAATTATCACCAAATGAAAGACCCCATGACTACCATAAAACAGCAAAAGACTGTGCCAAAATACCCTCAACTGCCCAGGATACATGTAGGCAATTAAATAAAATCAAACCAAGTAAAAAGACAGTGATCAGTAAAATTCTACCCTGTAAACTCAGTAGAGTTTTTTCTCTTGTTGATACTTGCTGAATGAAAGACCCTTAATCTGTCCCAAAACATGCTCATTGACCCAGGATATATGTATACAATTACAATAACTTAATGAAATATGCAGTTTTGGTGCATTCTCTCTCTCTCTCTCTTTGATCAAAGATAATTCACTAAACTACTTTTATAATGCAAAGAGCAGCACACTTAATAAGTAGGAATCATGCATCATTAAATTCACAATTTCAAAATTTCTTTTAAAGTTTTTTTTTTTAAATCTTTAATGTGACAAAGAGCAGCTGAAAAATTAGAACCTAAGGGTGCTATATTTTTATTTTTAAAATTCCTGAACCAATTTATTAGTTTTAATTAGTTTGATAATGGTAAGAATTGCAATAAATAAAAGTAAAACCTCTTGTAACATTATGTCTTTTGTCTCACTTTTAGAGACAAAAGTTTTAAAGGATGCAAACCAGTTTTAAGGCTGTTTGTTTGTATGGTTTTTTTTGGTTGTTTTTTTTTTTGTTTTGTTGGGGTTTTGTTTGTTTTTTTAAATACATTCAAAGGTTGAAGTTCTGTACATCAACAATGCAAATTAAGTATTGGAAAACAATCGTACAGTAAATATAATACTTCTAATCGCAAGTAAACATTTTTATCAGACACGAACACGATTTTCCACTATTTGATTATTTCGGCTTTTGCAACAAAATATGTTCCAAAATGAAGATTGTGATAAGAATAAGAAAACCTTTTGGAATGCTTAATTTTTTTCAAGTCATTTTACCTATAAACTTATATTTATGTGCTATTGATGTTGCTCTGAAATATTAGTTTTGCTGGAGCTTATGTACAATAGTATCACAGGAAAAAATAGACATCTGTGAGATGCGTCAAAATGGGTGACGTACAATACGATCCTTACAACCAGGGGTCGTCGAATGAAAGCTCCTTAAGAAGAGTAAGTGGGAATGTATCATTGTCATCTCTGATCCTTACTTTGCTGAAATAACTAATGTTTCCAAAGTAATGAGAGATAATCACTAAAAAGTAGATTTCTTAAACGGTGAAAGTAAATACTTAAGTGCATCAAAATTGGTGTTGATTGACCACCCTGCTATAGTGTATGCGTTTTTGTTTTCGTAAGGTGCTATAAATCACTTAGATTTTCGAGAAAGCACGTGGTTTTAGAAAATGATTAAAACTTCGTTGCTAACATACATCTTAAAAAAAGGGACTGAAAAGAGTTACAATGTTTATTGACACAAAATGAATGCCGTAAAGCTCCGTGGGGATTAATTATTTCTGGTAACAGAAAAACTTTAGAAATTCAGAGCACCATCTGTTGTCATAGTATCATGCTAATCTCTAATATCCCATTATAACAACAGATGGCGACACGAGTTGGACAACAAAGACGATACTGATAAAACTTACATTGTTGCAAAGCCAAATCTGTATAAAAACAGTTGGGATGATGTAATTGTCAAGTTTATAAACACAATATACAAAACTTCTAACAGCTGACATAGCATTTGCCATATGACAAACTGCAGAATCAGTTCAGTAGTTGGCAAACTGCAAGATACAATGACTCAGAAGGAATGTAGATCTAAGCACTTGCAAGCAGCCATTTACAGCTTGTATCAGTGAAGAACAGAAAATTCATGACTAGAATTAGGAATGTAGCACTTGCAAGCAGCCATTTACAACAATGCAGAAGGAAAGTAGCTCTTGCAAACTGCCATATACAATTTGCATCAATGAAGAATACAATATACATAGAATTATGAAAGTAGAACTTGCAAGCAGCCATTTACAATAATGAATCAAGGAAGATTAGAAAATACATGCATAGAATTATGGCAGTAATCCCCCTCCATAAGCATGTCTTTATATCCATCCCATATCTCTTCAGCTTGATTGCATAGAAACCACTTTACATAGATGATGTTTCTGGAGTACATCTTGACGTCAGTACATTGATCCAGAATTTCTTTTAGCATGGTTACATGGAAACAGTTTGACCTAGATGAAGTTTCTGTAGTACATCTAGATGTCAGCACATCTTTACATTGATCCTGAATTTCTTTTATCATGGTTACATGGAAACAGTTTGACCGGGATTCATCTGTATGTGAGCATGTATTTTCATATGTCCCATATCTCTTTAGCATAATTACAAGGAAACTACAAGACAGAGATGACATTTTTACAGTCCATCAGTGTGTCAGTATGTCTTTACATCCATGCCAAATCTTTTTAGCTTGTCTGTGTGGAAACCATTTGACATAGATAAAGCTTTTGTTTGTCCATTTGTCTGTTAACATGTCCTTATGTCCATCCCAAGTTTCTTTAGCATGATTTCATGGAAACCACTTGACATAGATAAAATTCTGGAGTCCATCTGTATTTCAGCACATCCTTACATATATCCTATATCTCTTGACTACGTGGAAATCACTTGATATAGATCAAGTTTCTGGGGACTGTATGTTAACTTAACCTGAAATGATGGGAAGACTGTTTTATTATTTAACTTCAAGTTGTTTTCATTTCTAGGAAATGCACTGATGACAAGCGAGATAATGAAAATGCCTCCCGAAAACCACAAAGTCCACATATAATGCAGATCAATGATCACACTGCACAGGTGATTTATGACCTAGGTAAGAAAAACAAGTTCAAGACCCTGAACCACCAAATTCAAATTTTGACTTTAAAAACCCTAATATTTTACCAGCTGAAACTAACAAGATGTTCTAAGTATAGAATTATCTTATTTATTTATTAGTTGATTTTCACCCACCTGAACCTTAAGGTCACATGATGCCGTGGAAAGGTCTTGTATCAGTTGTTTGCATTGTGTGCCATTATTTATGTTAGCTTGTTTAAAAACTGGAACCATTCTTTCACAAAGGGTGTTAATAATGCCCAGTCCACCATTTAAGTTACAGAAAAAAAAAATCAAGTTGCCTGGTGCTATGAGCATGTGCAGTTGTTAATAATAATAATAATAATAATAATGATAATAATAAAGTAATAATAATAGCAGCTTTATTGAAAGATGTCTAAGCAGTTGGAGAACTAATCTTTCTTTTAGGCCCTCATTCAAAGTAGCATATTTTCACACACATATTCCAAATGTTATACAGGATTTTACATACCGATCATCCCCCATATGGGGTATCTCATTGGATGGGCTATATCAGTTCTTTTTAACACAGCCAGTAGTTATCATCTTACTTCTAAACATATAGGGATATAATTTTTAATATTTATGTGATATGATGTTTACAGGTTTGTTTTTGTTAATCAGAATGACAACAGAAGCACAGGGGCTCATGGCTCATATCGTTGCAATTTACCTACAGGTCATACATGTACTATCTAATCCTACAAGGGAGGACACTTCTCTCTTTTGATGCGACCTATATAAGAATCAACGCTGATAATTCGAGGTACACTTTGTGTAGCATACTGAAAATGGTACCATTGTTTAGCCCAGGCATTCAACTTTGTAAACCTAAACAAATTTCTATCATGCCTTTAAGGAATGCCAGTCCATTTTCCCACTGTATTGCTTGACATGGCCATGATTGCATCCACTTAATATGCAAGTGCAGTGCACTGAATGGAATACTGCCCCCATATTGGTCAGCTGAATATCAGATTGTCATTAGGTGCAGTTCATCATTTTCATCTCATTCTTAATTTTTGGAAGCATTATTTAAAATAATTATGAATAGTCATTAATCATGGTGTAAATTACCCCGGGCATTCAGGGTGGATGAGTGGTCTGAGGCACTCACCTTTACTGATCACTGATGTCTGTGTGGCTTCGAGTCTCAGATTCAGCCTGTGTGGCAATGTGAGAAGCTTGCCAGTAACTTCCCATGGGTTGGTGGTTCTTCCTGGAGTTCTCCCAGGTTCTTCCTCCAACAGTTGTACTGGCCACCATATATAGCCTATCATGTGCTGAAAAATGGTGCTGAGCATGCAACAACAGCAACAAAACCACCTTGTCAGTAAGGTCAGGGTACATACATTTGGTTGTAACTGTCAGTCCATCCATTCCATTTTCCCACTGCTTTAGAATGTATAACTGATGTTTCTTTGAATCTTTCTGACATCAGATTTCTCAGCACTCATCAATGGACTCACCCTTGCATCATTTAGTCGAATTGTCTTCACTTTTATTGTTAAGCTGAGAATGACATTTTGTACTTTTGTAACAGCATTTTCCTGCATGGGCAATTTGTAGTTGTTATATGAAATGCTTTGTGTTTACAGAGGTGGTAAACTTGCCATGTCATTGACTGATTTTAGTCTAGTATCCTTTCAAATTCATTTTGTAATCTATGGGAGAGAATCCACTAAGGCTAACATACTGTTTTTACTTATGGCAACTTCATGTCACACAGACTTGATTTGGACAAGGTGCTTCCCACCAGCTGGTTTCTGTCAGCTTGATAATTGTCAATGGTGGTAATAGCCAGTAATTACCAATAGCTGGTAATTATCAGTAGCCAGTAATTATCCAAGTGATAAAAACCTGATTTCTGAGGAACACACAGCTTACATCATTGTATGGATTAGAGTTAGATACTTCATCAGTATGTTGGAATAAATGCCAATGGGATATATTTAGAAATCAATAAATATTCGTGACAGTTTCTGTACTAATAGGCTATAGTTGCATTAGAGGGGTTACCAGGTTTCTATTTTTTAAGACAAACTTGTCAGTGCCAAGGGATTCTGGTCATAAAAAGCAGGTTGCTGCTTGGATGGAGGTCTTTATATTAGCATAAATTATATTTAAATTGGGAAGCCATGCTAGAGTTGTGTTTTCATTGATGATAACTTCTAAATGGCCTGTGCCTTCTTTGGTCACATCTCTGTAGCAGTTGGATATACTAATTGGGAATGGATGAAAATGAAGAATTTCTAATCTCTGTGAATAAAGTAACTACTAAAATGTTGCTTAGACAATCAGCTTTTTATTAGTGAACTTTTCAAAGCATTTATGTGTGCTGGTAATGTGATTGCACAGGTTGTATTTGATGATGATGATGATGATGATGATTATGCCGATGATGATTGTGGTGGTAGAAGTATTGATGATGATGATGGTGTTGTGATGAATATGATGAGGATGACAATGTTGGTTATGTTAATGATTACAAAATGTTGCGAGTACTATGAAAGCAACTAGAAAAACTATTACATGTACGACTATATTGGCCCTAAGTTTTAGACACCCTAAGTTTTGGAACACTGTTAATTCTTTTGTCTTAGTTACTTTTAAATGCAAGTTCAGACAGTTGAGGTTGGTAATTATATTTTTGACCCTAATTTTTGGATAGAAATATAATCTGACAGTTTGTATTAGGAAACAAAGGTAATTTATATAATTCATCATCCATTTGATGAAAATTGAAAATGATAATGTATGATGCATAGAAAATATTATCAACAGTTGCCATTTTAGAATCATCAGCCACAGTTTTACATCAATATTTTGTGGGAAAATGTCTGAAAATCAAAATGTTTTAATAGTTTTATGTATTATAGAAGTTATTTTGTGCAACTCGACTTCGAACAATTGGCATGATAAACAAGAAATTCATATCATTTGTAGTAAGAAGTTCTGGTTTGAAGCTGTCTTTAACGTTTTAGTAAGAAGTTCTGGTTTGAAGCTGTTCTTTAACATTCAAGCAAAAAAGAGAGATTGCTTCGGACCATAGCTGCTCATGCATCCTGCTAAATATCAACTTTCCTGGTCAGGTGTAAGGATGGAGTTTGAATTTTAATAATACATCTCATTTTGACAATGTTTACCACTTTATAATTGATTTTTTTACAGTGTAAGGGCTCAGTAGTTAAATGGTCTATCCAAAATCAGTGGCACATGGTATAGTGGGCCATATTAGAGACTGGTGGTGCATAGTATAGTGGGCCATGCTAGGAATTATTGTGGTTGTGCTAGGGACTATTGTGTCACAAAATATAGTGGGCCATGCTAGGGACTATTGTGGCTATGCTAGGGACTATTGTATTGTGGCACATAGTATCATGGGCCATGCTAGGGACTATTGTGGCTATGCTAGGGACTATTGTATTGTGGCACATAGTATCATGGGCCATACTAGGGACTATATGGGCTATACTGTGGGCTATACCTGATGGAATTAAATAAATCATTATTGAGTAAAAAAAGCAGTGTGACAACAGTAAAATAGGGAAGAGGGTTGAAATCTCACTTGAAGCCCTTGTGTAGAAATTCTGATATTTTGTTTTTTTCAACATTTGTATCACTTTTTTGTGGATAAAATTTGAAAATCATGTATTGACAAACTGCTGTTTTGATTTAGGTTTTTTTTTTCATTTGGAAACAACAGCATTGGCATTTTAAAAAATGAAGAAACAATTGATATTTAGGTTAGAAGTATTTTGATTTTGTCGTACCTGCATTTCTAACTTAGCCATTAATATCCTGATTCCAGATAAAAAAAAGGTCATCAGTCTTGTCCCATCAACAACACAACCCTAAAGTTTTGGACAGTTATGTTGTGAATTATTTTCTTTGCCCAAAGATTTTGGTCTTCAAAAAAGAAAATTATATTTGGCATCTGAAAATATAGGGTAAAACTATTACTACTACTATTACCACGGTAGTATTTGCTACTTTGTCTGGATAGTAAAAAGTTGTCCAGTGGCCTTGACAATGGAAAATTGAATTAGATCAAATAACATTACATCTCACATGACTTGAAATTGACTAAGCTACTTATTTATTCAATTGCCAAGAATTTTAAATCTTCAAAGTGAACTATTTTGATAAATAACATCTACTTTTGCAAAGCATGTTTCTCTTTGGTATTACTTCAAGTTGGATATAAATTAAAATTTTATTGACTGTTTCTTTGAACCATCTCCCCCTACCTCAAACCAAAATATAGTCTGTTAGAGATTATTTCTTGAACAAGAAACAACTACAAACATTTTTGAGTAAATGACTTCTTGTTGAACAAGAGACAACTACAAACAAGTGAAGTTTACAGAGCACTTTTATGCCAGAATAAACCAGTAATTTTGAAAGTTAATATCCAGCTTCTGCTACAGTTACTATCTCTGCCAATAGTACTATATATCTTAGTCCATTTCAGGACTTTTTTCTGATCTCTGCCAATAGTACCATATATCTTGGTCCATTTCTGGATGCTTTAGTGATCTCGGCCAATAGGACTATATATCTTATATCTTAGTCCATTTCAGGAGGTTGTAGTGATCTCTGCCAATGGTATTATATATCTTAGTTCATTTCAGGAGGTTTTAGTGATCTCTCAATAGTACTATATATTTTAGTCCATTTCAGGAGGTTTTAGTGATCTCTCAATAGTACTATATATTTTAGTCCATTTCAGGAGGTTTTAGTGATCTCTGTCAATAGTACTATATATTTTAGTCCATTTCAGGAGGTTTTAGTGATCTCGGTCAATAGTACAATATATTTTAGTCCATTTCAGGAGGTTTTAGTGATCTCGGTCAATAGTACTATATATTTTAGTCCATTTCAGGAGGTTTTAGTGATCTCGGCCAATAGTACTATATATCTTACCGTATTTACCATAGATGTTCGGACACCATATTTGTTGGGATACCATAAATTAATTTTAAAAGTAATTTTTTTGTGCACTGTATGTTCTGGGACACATCTTTTTTTTTTAGTCATAAGTTGTGGGACACCTTTTAAATCATTCAAAAATTACATGTAGGAAAATGCACTCCAGCTGAAATTTTATTTAAAAAAAATATAAAACTGTGTACTTATGGTAAAACTCTTTAATCCACTGCAGCAGCATCTCATCAATACAACCTTTCTCCTGCACACATACGATCCATTCTTTCGGTACATGAATATTTATTTTTAGTTTTCTCATACCATGAAAAGCTTAGAGGAAACACATCACCTGAAGCGGAAACTGCAAGGACTAAAGTCAGATTTTTTCAAATCTGCACAAGTCTTGCCAATTCTCACACTTTAGACCCCCATCTTATCATCAGTCCATCCAGGAATGCGATCAAAGTACACTAGAATTTCATCCATGTTAATGATCATATTGTCAGCGAAATTATCTGCTTTTCTTCTGGCCTTCACGAATTCCTCACATGATTTTATTTTCTCCAGATCTTCTTGGCAATGCTGGGTCATTCGATGTCCATGCACGAAGCACTATATTGTGTCACCTTAAAAATTGTTCCAGTGTTTCAATTTATTTTCAAAATTCCTGTGAATACCGGTGAAAAGGAACCAAAGTTAGCTTCCATATCACAGCGGACTTTGTATATTCAAAAACAATTTAAAAAATCGGCACACTTAAAAGAATCCATAGTCGGCTTCCGAGGTCAGCTTGCTTTGCAATAAAATAACCTTTGTCTTTGATGTCCTGTTGGTAAGTTCAAAGAAGGAGTTCACTGCTTGCTGCCAGTTGTGTTTATTCACCACCCAGGCTTCTATGTGTTTGGCATCTTTAGTTATAATTAATACAAAGGGGCATTGATGTCTGCTGGTAAATAGTAATGATACTTTTGTAACCTGTGCTGGCAAAAAGATTGTCACTTACACTTAGGTGAATGTGTTTTCAAATAATGATTTTTATTTTCGAGATACTGTCATACAGTTGACCTAGATATAATTCAATCTTGGTTATTTTGCACCTAGCACTGTGTCATGCGTGAATGGCAGAGGTCTTCAATATATCGGTTGATTATTTCTCTCTTGTTTGAGAAATCATCTGCTTCTCTTCTGGCCTTCACAAATTCATCACATGATTTAATTTTCTCCAAATATTCTGGATGACGCTGGGTCATCAACATCCTTGCATGAAGCACTATATTGTGTCACTTTAAAATTTGTTCCATTGCTTCAATTTATTTTCAAAATTCACATGAATACCGGTGAAAAGGAACCAAAGTTTGCTTCCATATCTTGGCCATCTTTGTATATTCAGAAAAAAAAAAAATTCGGCTCACTTAAAAAAATCCATAGTCGGCTTCCAATGTCGGCTTGCTTTGTAATAAAATAGCCTTTGTATTGATATCCTTTACAAAAAAAAAGTAACCATAGTCGGCTTCTGAGGTCGGCTTGCTTTGTAATACAAATAACCTTTGTCTTTGATGTCCTTTCGGTAGGTTCAAAGAAGGGGTTTATTGATTGCTGCCAGCTGTGTTTATTCACCACTTTGGCTTCTATGTGCTTGGCATCTGTAGTTATAATTAATACAAAGGAGCATTGATGTCTGCGGGTAAATAGTAGTGATACTTTTGTAACCCGTGCTGGCAAAAGATTGTCACTTGCACTGAAGTGAATGTGTTTTCAAATAATGATTTTTATTTTCAAGATACTCTCATACAGTAGACCTGGATATAATTCAATCTTGATTATTTTGCACCTAACACCGTGTCATGCATGAATGACAGTTGTCTTCATGATACTGATTGATTGATATTGGTTGATTATTTCCCTCTTGTTTGCAATTTTGTTGGATCCAGTTTTCAGTCGGATAACATATTCAAACCTCTGAGCACAACCACACACAATTTGTTTCTGAATGTTCATGTCAATGAACAATGTGGCGTGTGTTATCAGACATAAGCGATACACACTACAGTATGGAAGCCTACTCTACATCTACAGATTTCGAGGATATATTTTATTCTTTAATGCTGATGTTGATAAAAAAGGAATAAATGATAACAATACAAGGTTAGTTTCTTTCTTTTTATTATCAGATAAGCGTTTTATTTATCTATTTGATTGCAATGTGCAGTGGGGAGGGGTAGCACAAATGCAATACAAATTTATTTCATTTCCTAAGTCTTGGGACATATGACCTAGGTGAAAAAAAGTTTCACCATAAGTTCTGGGACAGGAAAAATAATAATTATATTATCATGTCCCAATATATACAGTAAATATGGTAGTTCATTTTAGGAGGTTTTACTGCCAATTTTAGTGATCTATGCCAATAGTACTACATCTCTTAGTCCTCTTCAGGAGGCTTTAGTGATCTCTGCCAATACTATATATCTTAGTTCATTTCAGGAGGTTTTAGTAATCTCTGCCAATAGTACTACATCTTGAAGTCCTCTTCAGAAGGCTTTAGTGATCTGTCAATAGTACTATATTTCTTAGTCCATTTCAGGAAATTTCAGTGTCAGTTTTGACATTAATGATCAGAGACCAACACTTCTGTTTACTGATAACAAAGACGATCCTGGTGGTGAAGGTGGGGGATTTGGTTGCAAAGATGCCTTCCACAGATACCTCATATCAAGTAAGTAGGGCTATCACATCTTTTCCATCTATGATCTTAGTTTTTTTTATTATTGTCAGCAAGTGATAAGAACTAGGTATTGCTTTTGTTGCTGTCATTATTTATCCTGCTGTTGTCATCATTGTGGCTAGTGTAAAGCATCAGCATTTAAATTTTGTATTTAGCTCCATTTTTAGAAGATGCTTCATATTCAGTAATGAACTGCTGATCTCAATTAGAAGGTCGTAGTGACCAAGTTCTTGTGCACCAGTGAGTATGTCAAGCTTACACATTACTGTCCATTTCTCAGATATTGTAGCACACACAGTAATTAGACTTGAATGCATTTATTTTGAAGACTAAATATTTGCACATCAAAAAGTAGGTAAGATTGACCTATTTGCCTTGTTCTGTCAGCTGTTTTAATCTTCGGATGATGTAGATGCAGAGCATGCTAAACATGTTTTACCACAGGATTTGGGGATACATAGGGTGCTGCAAATATTGGCAGTTATCATAAAAAAGAGAAAACAAAATTGAAAGGAATGCTTACATAAATATCAGTGGTCTGCATACTTTGTTAAGCTTGAAAACTAATTTTAAACTTTAAAACTAACACATTTTGCTTAGTATGTGAAAGTATTTCCAGTGAACTGTCAGGGTTAAAAAAATTCTATTCACCTGCTTTAATTTATGAATGGTGGCTGAGGAATGACAGATGACTCTTTCAGGCTACTCATCCCATTGGACTACTGGCATTTTAAGCAGATTCATGTGCGGTGTAGGGTGAGTAAATATAATGCAAGACATGTCAAGACAAGTTGGCAACTAAATTTTTTTTTAACCCTGGCTATAACATTTATGATTACTGTTGAATGAATGTATGCATTTTAAATCTAGATGACAGAGCAGTGGTGAAGTCCGATAAATGTGGCACAAAATGTGGGGCATTGTTTGAACTACGCTTACCAGCAGGGGGCAGCATTGAAGTGTATTGGGTACTGAGTCCAGAGTTTTCACAGATGAACCTGGACCTTCAGGCAGCAAAGAGAATTTTTGATGAAAGGCTGGAGGAGGCTAATGACTTTTATGATAAGGTATTGCCATGGCAACACATTATCTAGAGTAAATGCAGTCTAAATGTAAAATGTACTTAACTAAATTATTAACCAAAAAAATCTACTTACAAAAGATGCAGAGCATTCATGTCTTCAACAGGTGTTAAAAACTGTATGATAAATTGATGGGTTCATTCTAGTGTTTTTGTTTTAGTATTTCTTATTTCTTCTGTGTTTCCAAATAGTAACTTGTATATTTCATCTATCTTGTATTGCATAGGTGAAACATAGGCATCACTTTTCTAACATACCTGCCATAACAAGACATGTTGCGCTATAAACATGATTTTTGCTTCCCCCAACACAGCTGTGTTTAAAAAAACAGGAAACATGATTTTCTGTAAACACAGATTGAAAGACATTTGTTTACCACCACTATACATGTCTGTAGCATGCCGTCAGCATAAAACAGTAAACAGTCCTGCTCAGACCCAATGTAAAGCTATCCTCAGGGCAGTTAATACAGTTTGCAGCTGATGATCACAAAGACAATTAAAATTCAACAAGATATTGGGGAAGGTATGATCCATTCTGTAATGAGTGCAAAGATGAACACAAATGAAATTTGCATTGCCTTCAACCTCCCTCACCCCTACTGAACTGTTGAGAGCAGCAAAGACTGCATCAGAGTACAAAAATATTCCTGTCAAATGGTTTTAAAGACAAAACTTGGTATAATTTTTATTTATTTAATGTCTTTGTAGTTGTGTTTATGTGAGTATGGGCATGTGTGTTTATATGTATGGTAATAATATTGGACATTACTCTAACAACTATTTTTGGAGTGTAAGTGTAGTAATGACTTCAGAGAAAACATACGAGATTTTCTCTTTTATTGTATTAAGAATTCCAGTAAAAAAAATTTATAGGCTTCTTTGAAAAGATATTTTAGTTTTAATTGGATGAGATATCGCTTTGGGGTCATGCACAGTGACCCCCACTGCTTGTGACCACAAAATGCACTTTCTGAGTCATAAAACTTGATGTGTGTATTTTGAATGTTATTGTGAATCAGACAAAAGTAGTTCATTGTGACCTGCTTTTCACACTCAAGTGACTTTGCTAGGTATTTGGAATATGTCTTGGCAGGGCATGTGAGACATTTTATTCTTGGCAGAGCATGTGAGACATTTTATTCTGCAGAATTCTTTTTATTTCTCTATGTCTTGGCAGAGCATGTGGGACATTTTATTCTGCAGAATTCTTCTTATTTCTCTATCAAAGGTAGTATCAGTGTCATCAGCTTCAGTCCTATCCAATTTTCAGAATTTGTGTGAAAGGTTCTGTGTTCAAGATTTGTTAAGTCATTTGGAACAGCTCTGCTGTAATGTCTGGTAGGGTATAGTGCCTAAGCTGAAGATCTCCCTCCAGACAAGAAAACAGTCCCAAAGAAAAAATTAATGATAGATTCAGTACATGATACAGGTCCTCCAGAAAACACCATCATCTGTATACCCAAACTGTGATATTGTTTACAATATAACCTATGCATGGAGCATTACTCGTAAATATAAAACGTCAGTGTCTTGAGGACTAGATATAATGATTGTTGCTATGTATGGCATACCAAATTCATGGAGAAATATATTGTCCTAAAAGAAATCTCAGTAGTTAGCCAGTCAGAACTTTTTGAATTTATTTTGTGATGTTGTAAATATACAGTATATCCGCACCTGTCTCAACAAGTATGATTAATGTACCCCGGAGATATTATTCTGGAACTGTTCGTTATAATAAATTACACGTATTTCCAGTTGTTTCCCATCAGTTGGAATAATGAGCAAAGAAATATTGCCAGACAGGCTTATGCTGGGCTGCTGTGGAGTAAACAGTTCTACAGCTATGATGTCAAAACATGGAGACAAAAAAAGGCACTTCCAGAGAGGAAGAAGTCACCTATAGATTCTGTAATCTCTGGTCAAAGATCAGCTTTGAAAAGTGGTATGTGCATTTATTTTACTTTGACTTTACATTGTTCTGACATCTTGGCACTGTTGATAACTTAGAATTTGATGTAGTTTGGACTTCTGGGTTTTAGAAGGTGGAGAATCCAAAGGAAGCTAAATGTGTGACCTTTGTTGAATAACAATATACCCATACACCTTCTAAAACCTGGAATTGAAGCAAGAAACAAAGAGTTCTAAAGCAGGAGGAAAATTAAGAGGTTTGCTTTTCATGTCGCCAGTTGCATGTCCTGCATGAGCAGCCTTTTAGTTTAGAAATCGTCATACACTGAAAATTGATTCAGTGAAATGCACTTGTTACTTATGTTTTCATTGTTATACCCTCATTAGAAATACAGTGGTGACATCTTAATTTATAAATTCAGCGATACCTCCATTCATTCTTACCTCCACTGAGCCATCCAGTCTGGGTTAGTTTGTTAGAATTAAGTTTTAGCTCACCGGTCTGTAAGGCCATGTGAGCATACTGTATGGCTTGTTTTTCTATCAACTTCAGTTCCCATATGTAAATATTGATGGAAAAAATGGACAGCACATTGCAATTCCTATATGCAAATATCGATGGAAAAACAATGGACTGCACAATGCAATTCCCATATGCAAATATTGACGTAAAAACAATGGACCACACATTGCAATTCCCATATGCAAATATCGATGGAAAAACAATGGACAGCACATTGCAATTTCCATATGCAAATGTTGATAGAAAAACACTGGACAGCACAATGCAATTCCCATATGCAAATGTTGACAGAAAAACAATGGACAGCACATTGCAATTTCCATATGCAAATATCAATGGAAACAAATGGACAGCACAATGTAATTCCCATATGCAAATGTTGATAGTAAAACAACAGACAGCACAGTGCAATTCCCATATGCAAATGTTGATAGAAAAACAATGGACAGCACAGTGCAATTCCCATATGCAAATGTTGATAGAAAAACAATGGACAGCACAATGCAATTCCCATATGCAAATGTTGATAGAAAAACAATGGACAGCACAATGCAGTTCCCATATGCAAATGTGGACAGAAAAACAATGGACAGCACAATGCAATTCCCATATGCAAATATCATTTTAAAAACAATGGACAGCACAATGCAATTCCCATATGCAGATATCGATTTAAAAATAATGGACAGCACAATGCAATTCCCATATGCAAATGTTGATAGAAAAACAATGGACATTATTTTACAATTCCCATAAGCAAATGTTAAACATGTCATCAAGGCCTTTCAGTTTTATTCAGCCAGTGCATATCTGCTATTTGATAAGGCCACTAGTTTTATGTACAAACTTTTTAAAGAACTGCCTGTAAAATATCACTAAATAACATTTTGGCCAAATTTGACAGAGTGCATCCAGTTGCTGAAGTTTGCCACATTTTTACAAATAAGGCCAACACACACACAGACACACACACAGATACACACACACAAATAAGGCCAATCCACCATTAAATATGGTTGCCACTGTTAAAAGAAATATGGTGAGTCTGACATCCAATATTACTGCCACTGCTTAAATAAAGAAAGACAGCTCCGGTGGCCTAGTGGTTAGAGCGTCTGTCTTGGATGCGGGAGGTCATGGGTTCGAACCCTGGCTGTGTCATACCAAAGACTTAAAAAAATGGTACTAACAGCTGCCTCACTTGACGCTCAGCATTAAGAGGTTAGTGTTAGGACTGGTCGGCCTGGTGTCAGGATAATGTGACTGGGTGGGACATCATGCTACATGTCTGCAGCATGATGCCCCAGTGCTAGACATCACTATAAACTGTCACACTGCAGACATCGTAGTGATATGACTAAAAAATTGTTAAAGCTACGTTAAAAATCTAAATCACACACACATAAATAAAGAAAAATCTTGTAGCATCTTCAAAGATGCCAACCATTCTGGATGGTATGGAATTGTTTTGAATATTTTGAATCATATTGACAAATTAAAAACTACATTTTATGGACATTGGTAGAGAAAAAAGTAGTTTAGCACCAGTATAATAAATAAATTAATACAAGACATACATAGTTTCTGAATGTGAAAAAATGGTATTTAGATAGCAAGAAACCAGTCAGCTAGACAGTATTCAGGTGAAAAGTGGTGACAAATGAAGAGTAAACGAAGACACATACAATGCATGAGGATAATTACTGTTTATGGTTATTGTTTAGGCCAAAATATGCTGAAGAAATTCAAGGTCCTTGAATGAATACATCACATATTCTTATGGGACTTTAACTGTTACTTTGTGCTCTCAGAAAGATGCAGCATGACTATATTGAAGTTTGTTACTTGTAACAAATGTTATCAATTACAGATTTGCTTCCTAGAATCTGAACAGTTGATGGTAGGTTTTCTTATAAGAATGCTCATGGGTTGGCTTCTTGGCTTCTTCACCATTATTGCCAGATTTGAGAAAACATTTCAAGCACAATTTGACAAAAGAACATTTCAAAAATGATTTGACAAAACATTTCAAGGACAGTTTGACAAAGCAACATTTCAAACATGATTTAACCCAAACTGCC
The DNA here is from genome assembly GCA_016617855.1 of Megalonaias nervosa. Lineage (NCBI taxonomy): Eukaryota > Metazoa > Mollusca > Bivalvia > Unionida > Unionidae > Megalonaias > Megalonaias nervosa. Next base: position 89,471 of record JAECUM010006087.1, read on the forward strand.
ATAGAGCATCTTGATATTAAGGCTTTTCAAATTGATACAGTTGATGCCAGTCTGTTTCAGATACGGCTTACATCTGTAAAAATAGAAAACTCTTTGAAATCGCTTCATAGCAAAATACAGATGAAGACATTTTAACCATAATTGACAGCATCCTGGCACCAAGTCCTGTCAGACTGACAATGATAATACCAACAGGCCATCAGTTATGGTTGATATTGCTAACCCAGGTTACTTGGCAAGTTGCGTTCAGCTTCTAGACAGATGCCAGTCAGGTGAGGACTCTTGGATACACTCGAGCCTCTTGTTATGATTCCATGGACCTGATCAAAGAATTGTTTCAATCGGACATGAAGTAGATATTCCCACAATCAGACTCTTACAGTTAAGCAATAGCCTCATTGAATGGTAATCAGGATTATCTTTCACCATGTTAAAAAATATTTCTTGGATTACATGATGATTTAGCAAATCATTTAGTAAAATCTATACATTTGGTGGAATAATGATATAATATATATATATGTACAATAAACTACTTGCAGTAAGACTGTTATTTAATAATATTATTGTGTAATATTACCAGTAATACTACAGATGGATGCTATCATATTAGTCAATTTTAATGTTATGTCATAAATTATATTTCTGAATTAAGAGGAGGCTGGAATTATCCAACAGTCAACACATGTGGATCCTGTGGTTTCTTCAGTGAATCCTGCCCATATTCCCTTGGAGGAAAAGATGCTGGTTGATGAGGATGAGAAAAACAAGGAGGCTGGATGTAGCCAACAGTCAGCACATGTGGATCCCGTGGTTTCTTCAGTGAATCCTGCCCATATTCCCTTGGAGAAGAAGATGCTGGTTGAAAAGGATGAGAGAAACAAGGACTGGAAACATATTCAAAACCGTGATATTATACTGATGCCAGACAAGTGGGAATTTCCCTGGGTAGGTAACTCAAAACTGAACTCACCAGACTAGTGGGAATTTCCCAAGGTAGGTGCCTCAAAACTGAATTCTACCAGACTAGTGGGAATTTCCCTAGGTAGGTGCCTCAAAACTGAATTCCACCAAATGAGTGGGAATTTCCTTGAGTAGGTGCCTCAAAACTGAATTCCATCTGACAAATGGGAATTTACCTGACCAGGTGCCAGAAAACTAAAATCCACAAAATTATTCAGTAGAAAGTTTTCTTTGGTTTTATTATATCAGGGTCAACTGGCAATTAATTTCGGGGGTTGGGGGGGCGCTTATTTTCAACACATAATAGCAGTATTGATGAGATGTGACCACTGTTGTACCTGAAACTGCAGACTGTGTATGTAGCTCACAGCTGTTTTTTTTGCAATGTAATGAGCCAATAGAATATAAACGATCTTTTTGATTCACTTAAGGACCAGTGAGCACATTGTATATTTTTATTTGTGTGTGTGTGTGTGTGTGTGTGTGTGTGTGTGTGTGTGTGTGTGTGTGTGTGTGTGTGTGTGTGTGTGTGTGTGTGTGTGTGTGTGTTTTAAATTTCGTGTCTATAATTTAAAATATTAGATCTGCCAATCAGTTCCTTTTGACAGATGTATATGTTATCTCATTCTTGCCTTAAACATGCACACATACAAGGCATTCAACATGCACACATACTTGGCATTCAGCATGCCACATAATAGGCATTCAGTATGCCACATACAAGGCATTCAGCATGCACACATACTTGGCATTCAGGATGCACACATATAAGGCATTTAAGATGCACACATACAAGGCATTCAAGATGTACACATACATATCATTCAAGTTGCACACATACAAGGCATTCAGTATGGCACACATACAAGGTATTCAGCATGCCACATACAAGGCATTCAAGATGTACACATACATAGCATTCAAGCTGCACACATACAAGGCATGGCACACATACAGTAAAACCTGTTATGAGAGACCGCCCCTTCTGCCAACAAAAAGTGGTCTCTCAAGACAGGTGGTCTTTCATAGCAGGTTTGTACAAAAAAACGTTTCCAAGGTCCAGTTTCAGAACAATTTCAAGAAAAATAACCACAATCACTGTACATATATTCTATTCTTTATTAGTAGTTGTTGCTAAAATATTGTATGCATTCATCTAAAAACAAAATTATATTGTAATAAAGATATACTTCTATCATTAAACATGAAATCACATTTACATTTGAAGATCACATATTTTAGCATATGAAATTGTTTCTGAATTACTTGTTTTCCTTTATAACAACCTAAATTTATTTTACCAACGTTTAAACCACTTTTTTGCGAGTGGTCTGCACTTTTTCACTTCTTTCAGTTACAATAATTATTTTCTCTAGCATTAAAATTTGTCTCTTTTTAGTTGGAGGTTCGTCCATTGTTATTAAAATTATAGGTGTTAAAATTATTAGTGCTCAGTTGTAATATCGAATGTAAAAACGGTGGCTGTGGGAAAATATGAAAAATCTATACATGTGCATTGCATATCTAACAATTAATAAAAACAAACAAAAAAAAAACAAAACAAACAATTATCTCATCCATAAACAGGACCATTTACTCAGTGACAAAAGTCAACAGCTTCATTAAAAGATGACATACAGGGATTAACTCTGTAAGCAAAGTGTGTAACCCGGTCACAGCAACTTGAATAGACGACAGCTTTGTGATTGGGATGTCATCACTTAACATGGGGGGGGGGAACAAACGTCACAAGTCTTGAGCACTATCAATCGAATCCCGGAAATGATTCTCTCTTGCTGGTTTAATAGACAATGACTGTATTCACCCCCGGCAATACCGATTAACTCGAGACAAACAATATACGCAGTCACTTTGTCAACTTTGGCACTTCAACGGCATTTCATGACATATACATTAGCCTGGTTTATGGACTGTAGCATCTATCACCGATAGCAACAATCCTTTTTTTTAATATTCCTTTTATGTTTGTTTTTGATCAGAACAATCTATACTAATCAAGCGGTCGTTGTAATAATTGATTACATAAAGGTCACTGGTGTCTGTCTGTTCTCGCGATACAGTCGTCATAGGGATGCCAGGTCCTACAATGGCCGGAAAGCAAGTTAAGTGCGAAATAATTAGTCTGGTTCCCTGCTCTGTATGCTTTCTGCGTTCCTCACCCCTATACGAATAACGGAGAACAACACAGGGAGCATACAAAGCAGGGAACCAGACTAGGAAATAATCTACATATACTTTAGTCTGGTTTACGACAGAAACTGTAAATTGCTATAAACCTGGAGGAAAAAAATTCAGATATCGGTAGCCAGCCTATTTTTTTATTTTTTTTATTTTTTTTTTTTAAATTGTTTTTTTTATATTTAGAACGGTATGAGCGGACGTTCTTACAGGGATTAAATAAAGGTTGGTGGAGTTTATCCTCGTTTTTTTGTGATGCGGTCGTTCATAGCAGTGTCAAAATGCATATTTTGCCAAGAAATCGCGGTCGCTGGTCGCGTTCAGCAAGTGGTCGCTCATAGCAGAGCGTTTATAGAATAAAATCGATCCGTGCATTACGATTGTGGTCGTACATGACAGGTGGTCGCTTATAGCAGAGGTCGCTCATGACAGGTTCTACTGTACAAGGCATTCAGTATGGCACACATACAAGGCATTCAGCATGCCACATGTACAAGGCAGGGCACACATACAAGGCATGGCACACATACAAGGCATTCAGTATGGCACACATACAAGGCATTCAGCATGCCACACGTACAAGGCATTCAACATGCACATGTGCAAGGCATTCAGCATGCACACATACAAGGCATTAAACATGCACACATTCAGTGCATTCAACATGCACACATACTTGGCATTCAGCATGCACACATACTTGGCATTCAGCATGCACATGTACAAGGCATTCAGCATGCACACATACTTGGCATTCAGCATGCACATGTACAAGGCATTCAGCATGCACACATACAAGGCATTCAGCATGCACACATACAAGGCATTCAGCATGCACACATACCTGACATTCAGCATGCACATGTACAAGGCATTCAGCATGCACATGTACAAGGCATTCAGCATGCACACATACTTGGCATTCAGCATGCACACATACTTGGCATTCAGCATGCACATGTACAAGGCATTCAGCATGCACACATACAAGGCATTCAGCATGCATACATACAAGGCATTCGGCATGCATACATACAAGGCATTCAACATGCACACATACAAGGCATTCGGCATGCATACATACAAGGCATTCAACATGCACACGTACACAGTATTCAGCATGCCACATACAAGGAATCAAACGTACATGCATACAAAGCATTCAACATGCACACATACAAGGTAATGATCATGCCACATACAAGGCATTCAAGATGCATACATAAAAGGCAAGCATGTACACATACAAGGCATTCATAAAGCATGAAAAAGTAATAGAGAAGGTTGATTCTTTGTTTTCAACTGAGGAATATTTGGAGGAAATGGTTTGCTTACTTTTGCACTAACTAGGCCAACATAACTCTTTACCTCCAAGTGCCTATCACTATACTGCAGGTCAGTAAACATGTAGCTTTACTTGTACAATGTACTGTATATAGAAGAGCATGCCATCAGAGTATCTCATTATGGCTGGGAGAAAATGCATCTCAATATATGTATATTTAAAGCTACCAAATTCAATATTTAGTAATGATTTTGTTCTTTTAACTAAAAATACAAAATAAAAAACCCTAACATTATTGCTTGTATATCAAGCAGTGAATTTCCAGTTGGTGTGCTATAATTTGATTCTACTCAGTGTTGAACTTCAAGATCAGTGATCATTGCCATTGCCTTATAAGCTGTTTGGGCTTGATGGATCATTGTCATTGTTATGTGAACTAATTTGACTTGATTGGACCAATGTCATTGCTATGTAAGCTTGGGCTTGTTGGATCATTGTCATTGTTATGTAAACTAATTGGACTTGATTGGACCAATGTCATTGCTATGTAAGCTTGGGCTTGTTGGATCATTGTCAGTGTTATGTAAACTAATTGGACTTGATTGGACCAATGCCATTGCTATGTAAGCTTGGGCTTGTTGGATCATTGTCATTGTTATGTAAACTAATTGGACTTGATTGGACCAATGTCATTGCTATGTAAGCTTGGGCTTGTTGGATCATTGTCATTGTTATGTAAACTAACTGGACTTGATTAGACCAGTGTCATTGCTTTGTAAGCTTGGGCTTGTTGGATCATTGTCATTGTCATGTAAACTAATTGGACTTGATTGGACCAATGTCATTGCTATGTAAGTTTGGGCTTGTTGGATCATTGTCATTGTTATGTAAACTAACTGGACTTGATTGGACCAGTGTCATTGCTATGTAAGCTTGGGCTTGTTGGATCATTGTCATTGTTATGTAAACTAATTGGACTTGATTGGACCAATGTCATTGCTATGTAAGCTTGGGCTTGTTGGATAACTGTTAAGACTATTGGTAAATGGTTATAGTTTTGGGTGTCCAATTGTCAAACAAAGTAAGACATTGACCCAGACAGTTAAGATGGGAGAGGGGTGAGATCTGTCTCCCACCCACCCCCACATCATACATTGTAGGACTATGGGTCCAGTTGTTAAAGTCTTAGTCTTTGAACCCCCTTACCAGATGCAGTGAAAGTGTTGTTGCCCAATGTTCTTGGTAGATTTTTAGTTTCCCATCTTTGAGATATGGGTCTGCATAAGAGATCTTACTATTATGTAGGGGTCTATGTAAGAGATCTTGCTATTTTACAGGGGTCTACATAAAATATCTTACTCTTTTTGAGATTTAAATCATTTTTGTTTATGTTCATCCTTCCTCTTGGTGAGATTTAATTCATTTTAGTTTGTGATCATTCTACTGTTCAGCTGGCAAGTGACTAAAGTTTAGTTGGTTCACTTGAAATGCTTGATTCAGCTTGTGAAATATTGTACACTTCATAAGACAAATCAGATATTGATGGGTCAGCGTTCAATGTCTCCATGTATGAATTTTTTCTGATACGGCAAATTTAGCGAAACTTTTATGAATTCATCCATTTCAGACACAACAGTTGCCTGCAGAATATAGGCTGCACAACAGACCTAAACTACATGAAACATTTTTCCAAATTTTGATCAAATCTAGTCAAAAAGAGAATGATTTATTTCCAGAAAAATCTGTTTCAGTGTTTATATTAGTAGAAGTTGATATAAAGTAGTTCTCTATACAGATTATACAAAAATAAACCTAGTTGAACATGATCACATGGTTATGTTCAGACTAATTGAAATCTTTGCTACATTTATCAACTAATGCAATTATATTGCTTTTCAGCATACTGTATTTATAGGACAGTCTGGTTTAATTAATGGAATTCAATCTAAACAAGAGAGTAATGAAACTGATAAAGGGATGATGACTGAGTAAAACATTTTTATATGTCAACATATGATAAACTAAGTTGTTTTTATTTTTAAAAAGAACTAGATGTCTGAATAACTATAACAATATGCTTATAAACTGTGTAAGACATCATAAAATGACATATGTTACAAAGTTGTTCATTATGTTTTACAAGGTATTTTTTATACTTAATGGGATAGCTCATCAATTTGTAAGATATCATAAACTTTTATAAGATATATACTTTATAAGTTAAGATATACTTTATAAGATATCATATACTTTGTAAGATATTATCTACTTAATAAGATAAATACTTTATAAGATATCATAAACTTTTATAATATATCAAATACTTTATAAGATATCATATACTTTTATAAGATATCATATACTTTATAAGATATCATATACTTTATAAGTTATCATATACTTTATAAGATATTATCTGCTTTATAATATATCAAATACTTTATAAGATATCATATACTTTATAAGATATCATATACTTTATAAGATATTATCTACTTTATAATATATCAAATACTTTATAATATATCATTTACTTTATAAGATATCATACACTTTATAAGATATCATATACTTTATAAGATATCATAAACTTTTATAAGATATCATATACTTTATAAGATATCATATACGTTTATAAGATATCATATACTTTATAAGTTATCATATACTTTATAAGATATTATCTACTTTATAATATATCAAATACTTTATAAGATATCATATACTTTATACGATAACAAACTTTCTAAGATATCATTTGCTTCATAAGATATACATTTTATAGGATATCATATACTTTAAAACATATCATAAACTTTGTAAGATATCATAAACTTCATAAGATATCATATATTTTATAAGTTATCATTTACTTTATAAGATAGCGTATACTTTGAGATATCATATACTTTACGAAATATTGTATACTTTGTAAGATATCATATACTTTATAAGATATCATATACTTTATAAGATATTGTATACTTTATAAGTTACAAACTTTATAAAATGTATACTTTATAAGGTATATACTTTATAAGATACCATGGACTTTATAAGATACGATATACTTTCTAAGATATGATATACTTTATATATAAACTTTGTAAGATATCTTACATACAAATTTAATTAAGATATGAAGTTTATAAGATATCTTGTATAGATATCTTATAAAAAGTACAAGATATCTACAAAAATTCAACAAGATATTTAAAACAATTTACAAGATGTTTGAGATATCTTGGCAACAATAAGATATCTTATTAACTTTATAAGATCTTTAAAAATTTATAAAATATTTCATATAGTTTTATAACATATAAAATTTGTAAAATATCTTTTGAATTTTATAAGATGTAAAACAGTTAATTTAGATATCTTATAAAGTATATAAGATATTTTATAAGTATGTTAGATATTTTATGTAAGTTTATGAGATATTTTAAAAAGCTTATAAATATCTTGTATAGTTTGAGATATATAGATTTTGTAATAAATAGTAACTTGGATTTACAGGTGTCACATAAATAAAACTAGACTATATTTTCTGAAGTCTCTATTCCTATTTCAGTATGCTATATGGGATCTGGCATTCCATATGATACCTCTGTGTAGAGTGGACCCAGATCTGGCCAAACAGCAGCTGCTTCTAATGCTCTCTGATACTTATATGCACCCTTCTGGACAGGTAAAGGCATCAATCACTAATTAAGTTCCTTCTGGACAGGTAAAGGCATCACTTCACTAATAAAGTGATTATAAAAAAGTGTCAATGGTTTGTCCTGTCTCACATTCACTTTTACCTCCATGATGACTAAACTTGTAGTCGTGACCTTTATATCATGTTTTAATGTCAATAAAAACTTCCTGTACTCTGTTCTTATATTTCTCTTGCATTTTCATTTCTTGTCATGATATTTGATATTTACAAGTACTCATTGTAGTGTTGTAGAAATTTTACATTGATAACTGGTGGATATGGTAATGTCAGGTATTACTGATTCCTCAACAAGATTCAACAGACTAATCAGCAAGAAAAATTGGTCTTCAGATATCTTTTATTGTTGATTAAGCTTTTCACAGACAATGAACAGTACCACATTACCTAATGGCATTGCAGCATTGACTTCATTATCAAAACTGCCTGTATTTTCCAAATTTAAAAAAACTCTGTCTTGTTTTCATTACAAAGGATTGAAAAGATTTGTAAGAATCCTAAAAATATCTCCAGACATCTTAACCTAGGTCCATCATTTGGCCTAGAATCATAGGAAAGCAATAAGAATTCTCTCAAAGAAGATAATAAGCATGATTTGGCAACTGTGTTTTGATTACTTATCATAGTGACATTACAATCACTTTGAGATATACTACCATGATGCTTTTGTTTTGTGTTTTTTAAAAAGGCCATTAGATTTCATGTAGAAGAAGTTCAAACTATCTCTTTCTTACACACATACTGCATTTAGCTTCCAGGGTGTGAGTTTAATTTTGCTGATCCTAATCCCCCTCTGATACCCTGGGCATGCCTTGATGTGTACAGGAAAACTGGTAGCTCTGACACAAAGTTCTTGAAAACTTGTTTCCACAGACTGAACTTCAATTTCTCCTGGTAAGATGAAAATTAGATATATATATATATATATATATATATATATATAATCTGTCCATTTGTACATCTGTGCTTCCATCCATCTTTCTGTCTTTCCACCCATCTTTCTGTTTTTAGTATATTTTTTCCATGATCTTTGTTATTAACAAAGTTTTCATTGTTCATTATTTGAAAAACTTTGCAGATAGAAAAGTTGATGTGAGCAGGTAAAAATTTTCAGTTTAACAATGAATGGTGAAATGATAAGGATGAACATTTTGCAACTGGCTCTGTTACTCTTTTGTACAAATTTATATCTGCATGCTGGTTATGCCACAAAACAAACTTAGTGAAGTTCAGATACATCCCAATTGGTATAGCACTTTCTGTCCAATTAAGTCATTGTGGTCTTTATTTCAGATTTTATTATCTTCACTTCTGCTTAGTATTAAAGTTTATAAATGCTTTGAAGGCAGGGGCATGTACATCCCATGGCAGTTGTCTTTCTTTTTTAATAAGTTAAATTCCCATAACTAGGTGCTGGTCAGGGCATGAGATTTGGTTTATGTCTGTTAAGCATGAGATTTGGTTGATGCCTGATATTTGGTTGATGCCTTTCATGGCATGAGGTTTGGTTGATGCCTGCCAAGGCATGAAATTTGGTTGATGCCTTTCATGGCATGAGATTTGGTTGATGCCTTTCATGGCACGAGATTGGTTGATGTCTGTCAAGCATGAGATTTGGTTGATGCCTATCAAGGCATGATATTTTGGTTGATGCCTATGATGGCATGAGATTTGGTTGATGCCTGTCAAGGCGTGAGATTTGGTTGATGCCTATCAAGGCATGAGATTTGGTTGATGCCTGTCATGGCATGAGATTTGGTTGATGCCTGTCATTACATGAGATTTGGTTGATGCCTGTCATGGCATGAGATTTGGTTGATATTAATATGAATATTTTAATGTTCTTTACTGTTTCAGCAAAAAAGATCATTGTTGTGGCATTGAATTTAAAATGGATGCATAAATTTAAAAACATTGCATATAAACTTGGCTCAGAGTGGAATAATCTAAAACAGTGATCAGTATGCTTGTTTTTCACATTGCCATTTTACTGTGCGCACTCTTGTACTAAAATTTAAATTTTCATTATTGAACTGATTTTATTTTATTTTTCAAATAGTTTTTGTTTATTTACTTTCATTGGTACTTGTAGGTGGATTAACAAGAAAGAAGATGGGAATAGTGGATTGTTCACAGGAGGTTTCATGGGACTGGATAATATTAGTGTGTTGGACAGATCAGCAACAATACCAGGATACACTCTGCTTCAGGTTAATTTACAAAAAATGAATATAATCTGGATTGTGTGTTCAAATTTATTCTTGATTGGTATTAATAAATATCGGAAGCAGGACATTACCCCCCCCCCCCCGTCAATTACCCCCCTGCCATTACCCCCCCATCATTTCCCCCCCCCCATATATTACCCCCCTGCCATTACCCCCCTGTCATTACCCCTCCCCGCCATTACCCCATTAATAAATTAATTAAAATAAGTTTAAAAATTATTGTAAATTTTATTTTGAACTGCAATTTCAATCACACAAAATACTATAAAATAATGTTATGTTGATAATATTACATTTGAATGTTATGTGCGATCCCTCGCAAGTATTCAAAGTGCTCTCTATTACCAAAGTCATTCACAATGTTCATAATCCAAGCATTGCAGTCACGATACTTCTTTCAAGTTGGTTCCACTGGATGTCCTCCAAGTTGCTGAGAAATTGTCACGTTCAGGAATGAGTGCTCTCTTTGAAGGATTGTCAAAATGCGCCAAATGTTTGGATGGTCAGCAGTAATGGCAGCTTGCATTTTTCGATGCCAACCTTCAACGCTGTTGTTAGTACGAGGTAATTCGTTTTGAACACGGCTGTGTACACTCCAAACTTGAGGAGTGAAGACTGGATTAGCTCGGTTTCGACGTCTTCTTCTACCGATGTAGTTGTCTTCAAAATAATCCAGCAATTGATTCATGTCATCATCTTCTGTCGATTCTTGAAGTTCTTCGAAAACCTGCACAGTGGAAGAAAGCGGCACAAAAGCCAAAGCAGCTACCATTCTAACCGACATTGCAAAGTCTGCATCATCTTGATATCTTTGCTGAAATCCAAGAGCTTGTACTTTCCGGTATATGCTCTGAGATAAATGATAAAAGCATCCTTGTACATCTATTCCTGCGTAGCATTCCGCAACAGAATTCATAGCTGCTTTTTCATAATCCATCATCACTGTTGCAGGCTGAGCATTGGGAAGTAGTGCCTTTATCTGCATGAATAGACGTCGATAGGTTTCAGTAGTTTTATTTGGGAGCAAGCAGTAGAGGCAAGAAATGACATCACCACTGATGAGTGCATGGACCGTATATAATTGAAAGAAGAGCTCGGGCACAATAGCAAAAGTTCCATCCATGAACCAATTAGGAGACTGTGCTAATAACGACGACGTTTTGTCAGTCCCGAAGATTAAAATTCTGTTTATATCTCCTACACCGCTATCAAATAACAAGAAATTTTCGCCATTAGGAAGTTTTTTGTAATCATCTGGCAATTCAACGGTTGCTCGATTAGTTGGAAGAGGCTGTGGAGCATGAATAGCTTGTCGCTGTCGACGAACCTGACGACGAAGATGTTGTATAGGAACCATTTGTACTGATGCTCCTTCACTTAGATTCTGCATTTCCCGGCCAAGAATCTGTTGAGGTGTCTCTTCTGTTTCCACTGCTCTTCTTGTAATGTTTTGTCTAACTTGCAGAACTTCACATCGAGCTGAATCTGGTGCATGTGTGTGTTCATGCAGAGATCGAACTACAAGATCATTTTTAACTTTGATCTTCGCTTTACATTCAGATACTCCCTTTACATTTCCTCGTCGCTTTTCACATTCGTAACTGATTACACCTGCCGCTAAATCTTTCTGCTTTACATAGATATAACCGTTGTGCATAATTTTCTGTTTTCCACGTATACTCTGAACTTTCTCCATCGTAAAACTATTTTTATGGTGATATTAAGTTTTTCGGAAGGTATATATAGGGTTTATATTTCTATACTTTTCTGGGGCATGCACGTAGAAACCATTTCTGCTCGAATTCACTGATGTGAAACCAGTGCATTATGTATATTGAGCACAGATTCAATTACTAAAATCGTTTTTATTGATTTGAAGCCCATACTCTTATCAGATTGTGTTTGTGTACTGTGTACACTAGAATCTCATTGACATAAAGCCAACACAATAGCAATAATTAATGGCAGGGGGGTAATATACCGGGGGGGTAAATGATGGGGGGTATTGGCAGGGGGGTAATTGATGGGGGGGTAATGTCCTAGACCCATAAATATCATGTAAGATAATGTTTACAAGAAGTCAAAATTTAGTGGTTTATGCAATTGTGCTGCATTCAAAAATGTAGTGACTGCATTTTGAAGTATTTTTGGTTGCTTCAGATGTTACGTGGTACCATTTGTTTTGTCATTTGTGAAACCATACAGTTTTATTATACAAGAGTACTATGACAAAAATACATTATAGGTTTACATATCTACTTAGTCACAGGATAATACAAACAAAGACACCTTGGAGCATAATGTCAATCTTTGAGTTCTTGATGTGTTTTTGTTAAGTCCCATGACATTACAAAGTCTTAAGGAATTCTCAGATCACTCGGATCCGGAGGTTTCTGATACAGTGGGGTCATTAATATAAAATGTACTGCATGTATCAGAAAATTCCATTATTATGTTCTCTGTTTACATCATAGAAACTTGGAAGAATTAGGAGGCATAGGGCCTGAGGCGTAAGGAGGCATAGAGTCTGAGTTTATTTACTTAGCAAGATTTTTGGATATACAAATACAAAATTTTGCATGCAGAGTAAACAAAGCTCAAGTTGCAAGCTTATTTTTCATCTTATGTGCAAATAAGTAAGGAATTATGATGTCTACATATCACAGATGTGTTGAAGAACATGGCTCTGTTGGTGATACATATTTTTTGAATAATTATGATGTATTGGAAACCATGTGATCCGGTTGAACAGGGAATTGTTAGGTTTGGTAACATCATGGACCTTGCCGCTAATGCGGAATGACTGAATTGAGAAGTCAGATATTGGAATTTGCCACTAAGGTGCCCTAGATGGTGATCACAAGGCACTATCATGTCTAAACAACTTATCAGCATAGTTTTTCCAAGCTTTTGGACCATTTGAGGACTACAGCACATCCTTTTTTCTTGCCTGCAGGCAGATGCCAGTGGGTGGATGGCCCACTTCTCACTGTGCATGCTGGAGATGTGCGTAATTCTGGCCCAGCATGACCATGTATATGATGATTTAGCACTCTTCTTCCTCAATCATTTCATCAGAATTGCTGAAGCTATCAACATGTGTATTGAAGATGGAGGTGAGTTTATGATAATGATAATGTTAAGCATAATAAAATTTATGACAGTCATGATGATGAAGCAGATGATGATGAAGAAGGTGCTGATGATGATTGTAATTGTCATGATGATCCATTTTGTGAGCATAAAATTATTATGGACTGACTGGGAAAAATGATCCTGTTTTCCAACCAGTCTGTCTTGGCAGTTGAGCTGTCAGCAGCCAGGTTTCCACAGAATAACTTTACTGGGAATAGTTAGATTGTAACCAGATTTTCTGTGCTGTTTATATTAATGAAACCTTGAAGGAGTTTAATTTTTCAGTCTGCTACGTCATCATGTCCAGGAGTTGTGGTTTCTTGTTCTGATAAACTTTGGTTTTTGAAGCATTATTTTGCCTAGGATTGTTGAATATCAATCAACTTTATGTTAACAAAACAATCAACTTTGATAGGCAGCTTTATATGAATGAGATTCACGAGTTTAATTTTCAGTCATATACTTTCCATAAGATTAATTGCTAGGATGCAATGTCAGTTATTGGTAGAGTGGTGGTCCATATTTTTCAGACTTTGGTTTCAAAACCTCACATTTGCCAGGAATAATTGAATTTCAAATAAATTTAATGTGCAGCTTTAAATTGTTTAATTTCTGCACAAGTTTGATTTCCAGCAGTTTAAATCATCAGTTTTTAGAGTTATGGCCGATTATTTATGAATGCACCCACCTTTGTTTACAAAGTTTCTCTGCGTAGGGCCATGCCAGGCAAATTGTAATACCCATCACTAATATGTCTTGTTATAACCAGAATACATAGTTGACTATTGTCTTTGTTCAGGTTTTTTTTTCTTTGCTTAATACACATCATCTGTGTTTTACATATTCATCTCAATAATTAAATCAATAAATTTCAACTAGAAGAACTGTTTGGTGCAAATTAATGTTTCAAAGCTGTATTTCAGGTCACATTAAAAAAAATCAATTATTTTCATGTAATTAATAGTATGTATGTATATATAATTATACATTTGTTTCATCATGGATATTGTCCTAATCTTTCCTTTCATTTTAGGTTTGTGGCATGAAGTTGATCATTTCTATTACGATGTATTGAAAAGTGAAACAAGCAGACGACCACTCTGCATCCGTTCACTTGTTGGTCTGATTCCTGTGCTAGCGTTTTCAAGAATAAAAGACACTGATCTTGTGAATGTACCTAGTCTTAGAGACAAATTGCAGGCTTTGAAGGAGACTTATCCAAGTTATGTAAGTAGATTTGTCTTGAAAAGCATAATGCTTTCATTTTCAGTTTATGATTTCAATAAATTTAAAGTGTGTTTTGATGTTAAGAATGTATGGACCTGCTTTTACTTAATAAAAAGGGTGACCACACATAAGATATTTTCCAGGCCCTAGTCTTTTAGTGTATTTAAACATTCTCTTTGATTTGTTTTCATTTTCCAAGAGGTTTTATTTCATTTTCTTTGATCCAAAATGTAAACAATATCATAATTGTGATCACTTTGACAGATTTTATTAAGTTAAAGATTGTGTGGCATTTACATTGATAAGATCCAACTGATCCTTACTTAATTTATCATCAGGTTCACATAGCTTGTGATAAGCAAAATCTCAATTTTGACTTTAATATATGCAACAAATATATCAAGTTTTCATAAAAATCCAGACATTGGACCAGGAAAAATTGTAGTATTAGAAATATATGAAAGAAATTGCATATACAAACAAAACCAAGACAACCATAAATTTAGAATTGGTTTTCTTCACAGACTGAGATGCTACATACACAAATAACCTCAGTATTATTGTGACTGCTTTTTAAACTGCTGTTAAATTTTAGCAAATTAAATTTTAGTAAAAGTGGTTACCATCAAATCATGTTTCCATGGTGTATCATTTGAAAGTAAAGAGTTGAGCTGATGACATTATCAATTAGTTACTTTGTAAACTGTCACAGTAAACTTGTTCAATACCTTTCCAAAATGTTGTCATTTTTTATCCAGTTTTTGATTATTTAGAAAGTAATCCCTTTTATAAATTCATTGCATTGAGGTGCAGAAACCGTATAGTAAGCACCTTTAACTTCTGTCTGTCAGTCCATCTAACTACGTGAGTCTGTTCACACATCTTACAACCACTATAGCTCTGCAGCCCTCCCACAAAATTGGATTTGGTAGAAGAATTGTCTATGCAGATGTGCCTTTTAAAGGTGTTGTCTTTCCAGCTACAATATTGCCCATATTGAATGAATTTTAAATCACCACTATAGCAGATCCTTGTAACCAGCATAGACGAAGAACAATTCAGCATGTTCTGATGCAATTTGGCATGCACATTTTCTCATTGACCTTTGTGTTTTTTATGGATTTTTGGTATTGTCAACTTCTTTATGGACAGAGTTATGGCTCTTGACAGTTAACTTCATATCTTCACATGGGATGTTGTTTGTAACCAGCATAACCAAGAACTATTCAACCTATTCTGATACAATCTGGTATGAACATTTTCTTGTTGACCTAGACCTATTTTTTGATGGATTTTGTATCATCAACTTCACTCTGGACAGAGTTATGGGCCTTGACACTTCACATTTTCTCATAGACTTCTGTGTGCCCAGTATGGGGATAATCTTGTTCATTTTGGACTAGAGTATACCTTTCTTAAATGTTTTGTTTCAAAGTGGAGGGGGGGGGCATGTGTGACTGTCACTTATTCCAGTAATGATGAAAATCTTTTAATCCATATTGCAATCCAAGTTAAAATATGAATGCGCAATCATTGCTCCAGAGCAGGTTCTGGATATTAGAATAATATGAAATACAAGATGAATTCATATCTTACATGCATCCCATTTATTAGATCTTTTGGTTGTTTTAAGAGTATGCTTGCTGATTTAATGACTTCTTTTTATTTTATTAATACATTCACAATTTTTTTTGTTATTCTGCAGGTTCTTTTCTCAGACGATGGAGATGTGATATTGACTCAAGTCCCTACAGATAGACAAAAACATATTGTCTCTTACCTAAAGAATGCAAATGAGTTCTTATCTCCTTTTGGCATCAGATCCTTGTCTAAGGTGATCTAAGTATTACACATACTTTAATTGATTTTTACAACCCATGTTTATGGATGACCTATTTGGATGGTTTTTTTTTAGTAATTTAGTTAATTACAAAGTGGTCCCACCATGACACTGTTCAGGGGAGCCATAAAAGTGGACCATAAGTGAGGTCACCTTACACTGGGGTACATTACATTGAAAATTTTAATTAAACTAGTATAATGGGACCCCCATGTTATATCAGTGAATGTTATACTAAGGTGCTTTATAAGTCTTTCGTATGTTGCGGCCAGGGTTCGAACCCGCAACCTCTTTCATCTGGATGCTATAACCCAGACCTGCCAACTCTTATGATCTTGCCATAAGTCTTCAGAAAATTACCCTTAAAATATGGACTTATGGCATACAAGCAAAAACTATGGAAAAATGATCATTGCTGAAAAATCCGGATAATTGGTTCACATGTGTTTGATATGGATCTGGGTTTCATATTAGAATTAGTAAAATTAGACAGGGAACCAGACTAATTTTACAGCAGCACCCCAGATGCTTTAAACTGCACCTATTTGTTCATGCAAAGCATCTGCATCATCAAATTGTTGACTATAGAATTTTTTTAAAAATGGCGTCCAGAAAGCGATGAATGTTTAAGACGAAAGGGAAAATAAGCTTCTAAAAAAGTGTTAATAATCAACACAGAAGAATAAAAAGGAGTATTCAGATTCTTGTGAATAAAGCTGGAAAGGACACAATTATGTTTATTGGACATCACATGATAATTTGAGAATGTCTCATGGCAGGAGATATGATTACCATCATCATGTGAAATGGAAAAAGAATTTCCAAGAATTACGTCAAGTTGAGAGATAGCAACAAGCCATTGAGTTGCATTGGGTTTGGAACTAATGTTTGTGCAACTGTACTAGTGGTAAATAAAGTCTATGCATACTTTACAAAACTTTTCAGTTGAACATGATGTTTATCATTGCTGCGTTGAACTTTTGATATTTTGTTACACCTTACTGAAAACTGGTCAATCTTACGGAGATAAATCAACTGCCTTACTGAGATGGACTCTTCAGGGTTGGCAGGTCTGGGCAATCAGAGCAGTCACACAATTGTAAAAATCCAGCTAAACTGAAAATTTTGCAACTTTCAAATCTGTATTGTCATAATTGCTCAAAGAATAAGGTTCAGGCACAAATTTTCATGAATCATGAATGCCTTATTTCCATGTAATGTAGAAATTACTAGTTTTATTCCTATACAGTGTTGCTATTGTGGACCACCATTTCACTTGGCTGAAGAGCATTTATAACTGAGGAATGCTGAATTTCATGGAACTACCAGTGAAGTTTCTTTAACAAAACAAATATATCTAATCACATTAGGCTCAATATGATTAGACATTCATTTCATTAAAGAAATTGCACCCCTAGTTCAGCCCACTTCAGCATATCTGGACTACCATCACTAACCAAAGAACTGAAATGGTGTTCAGTACAGTTTGAAAAACACAACTCCGTGATTGTGACTTAGTTTACTCATTAGGAAAAATGCATCAGGGTAAGTATACAGCAAATAAATCAATTAAACACCAAACTGTGCATTTTTGTCAATATGGGTTGCCAACTATGAGATATTCTTGAAAATTTGGCCTCCAGTTTTTCTGTCAGTGTTGCCAGGACAGAGCTCCACTGCACTGATTGCTGTGGCAGTAAGACATGGCCCCCTCCCCCTTTATACATATCAGGGTCAACATCTGACATTGTTGTGCTAACATCATATAATGCATATAATGTTCAGGTGTATGTAGACTCACAATTTCTTGTTACACTTTTAAAGAACTAGTCTTTACTGAATGTGTTGTTGGATATTCTTCATTTCAGTTGTATTTTTGTGTGACAGCAAAGTTCAAATATTCAGTGCTATTTCACAACTTAAAGAAGGCATACATGCCAAGTTTTCTGGGTCCAAATCAGGGAGATCAGTGTTCACAATCCGGGAGATTGGGTTCAAATCAGGGAGACTAGCATAACGACTTATTTTTGTCATAAATTTAAGTGTGAAAGTGCACGTTGTATCAAAACTAACTATAATGATTAATAATTACCCAACTTTATTAATTTTCTTATATGTTGTTTTCACTACACTTCACACATTTAAATTCATCTATTCAAGCATTATTAAACTTGCAAACATATTTCTTTTTTTTCAACAGTGTATTTTCCTTTGAATCTGTTGGCATATATTTCAACATGATACTAAGATTATTATATTTCCAAAGTGCAAGAACTGTTTTATACTTGTCAGGTTGCCTGCAAACTGCTGTACACCACACATTACTAAGTACTGAAATATTGATAAGTAAAACAACTTGCATGTGTACAATAAATGTATCAGCATGTGTCATGAGTCATGATTTGATTGGTTGTTAGGTTAATTGATAGATTACGATAGTAGTAAACAGTCTACTGAATGTTGTTCTAGCTGGCAATACCTATGCTTAGCAGATGTTTTAGCTGGCAATACCTATGCTTGGCAGATGTTTTTTTAGCTGGCAATACATATGCTTGGCAGATGTTGTTTTAGCTGGCATTACTTATGCTTGGCAGATGTTGTTTTACTGGCAATACCTATGCTTGACAGATGTTGTTTTAGCTGGCATTACCTATGCTTGACAGATGTTTTAGCTGGCAATACCTGTGCTTGGCAGATGTTATAGCTGGCAATACCTATACTTGGCAGATGTTTTAGTTGGCAATACCTATGCTTGGCAGATGTTGTTTTAGCTGGCATTACCTATGCTTGGCAGATGTTTTAGCTGGCAATACCTATGCTTGGCAGATGTTTTAGCTGACAATACCTATGCTTGGCAGATGTTGTTTTAGCTGGCAGTACCTGTGCTTGGCAGATGTTGTTTTAGCTGGCAATACCTATGCTTGGCAGATGTTGTTTTAGCTGGCATTACTTATGCTTGGCAGATGTTGTTTTAGCTGGCAATACCTATGCTTGGCAGATGTTGTTTTAGCTGGCAATACCTATGCTTGGCAGATGTTGTTTTAGCTGGCAATACCTGTGCTTGGCAGATGTTGTTTTAGCTGGCAATACCTATGCTTGGCAGATGATTTAGCTGGCAATACATATGCTTGGCAGATGTTTTAGCTGGCATTACCTATGCTTGGCAGATGTTTTAGCTGGCAATACCTATGCTTGGCAGATGTTGTTTTAGCTGGCAATACCTATGCTTGGCAGATGTTGTTTTAGCTGGCAATACCTATGCTTGGCAGATGTTGTTTTAGCTGGCAATACCTGTGCTTGGCAGATGTTGTTTTAGTTGGCAATACCTATGCTTGGCAGATGATTTAGCTGGCAATACATATGCTTGGCAGATGTTTTAGCTGGCATTACCTATGCTTGGCAGATGTTTTAGCTGGCAATACCTATGCTTGGCAGATGTTGTTTTAGCTGGCAGTACCTATGCTTGGCAGATGTTGTTTTAGCTGGCAATGCCTATGCTTGGCAGATGTTTAACTTGAAATACCAATGCTCTGCATATTTTTTACTTCTTGGAGTTCTTGTCAGCAATTTGGTAGATCAAAATATTGGGGCCAAAATCAAGACTACTGGACAATCTGCGAGTCTTAGCATGTGAGTGATTGACTTTGTGGTGAAAAAGCATCCTGGTTATGGTTTTTTACTGGCAGGTGTGCAAAAACCTTTTAGACATGAGTCAATGAAAAAGAAAATAGATTTTCATTTTCATATTTTACTGCCAGTTTAAAAAAGTGTTACATTACAACACTCAGTCTGGTGCTTCTTTCAATTTAGTTTTTAATGTTGAATAGCCCCCAAGTTTGACCAGATTAGTCCCCCTTATTCCAGATTGTTCCCCCTTAAAGCTGAAAAAGCTAGGGCAGTGCTCAAATCTACTTAAGCCTAAATGCAGCCAAGGAATATTGCTTAAAGAGATTAATGCAGCCAATCCAGTAGTTTGCTCATGGTTGGTAATATCATGTGGGAAAAGGTATTGAAAATCAATGGCCACTCAATATTTCCTATGCAAATTCAGTTTTCATCAGAGGTTTTGAGCAGTTATGGTTGGATAACTTATACCAAAATTGTATCTGACATCTGTTGGTGTAAACAGTAGTAGGAACTGATAATCCAAATAATATACCATATTCCATATTCCTGCATCTTTAAGCAGGTTTTCGACAGGTTGGACATCTGGGGTTTTGTGGTGCAAACTGTAAAAAAGATGATAAATGTGCATGCTGCTTGAACATATGTTTTGTTTTACTTACGCTGACTCCAGGGCGGTCTTGCATGAGTTGCAGATGACAGTACAGCAA
This sequence comes from Megalonaias nervosa, assembly GCA_016617855.1. NCBI lineage: Eukaryota > Metazoa > Mollusca > Bivalvia > Unionida > Unionidae > Megalonaias > Megalonaias nervosa. The sequence goes on from JAECUM010006087.1 coordinate 110,403, forward strand.
GATGGATGCAGCACTAATATTTTCACTGAATCTGTTTAATGTGTCATTAGAGTTGCCATAGGGATAGTCACAGCATTAAGTCGTGCATGATTAATAATTCACCCAGAACAGCTCGTATTTAAGATGTTTATGACCTAATTATTATGTCAACAATAAGGGGCCCCGAGTGGCCAAGTGGTCTAAAGCACTCACAGTTACGGATCACTGCCATCTCACCTCTGTCTGCGTGGGTTCGAGTCTCGGGCTCGGCCAATGTGGTTATGTGAGAAAGCTTGCCGGTAGCTTCTCGTGGGTCAGTGGTTCTTTCCGGGTTCTCCTGGGTTCTTCCTTCACCATTAATACTGGCCGCCATGTATAGCCTATCTTGTGCTGAAAATGGCGTTAAACCCTATAACAACAACAATATAACAATAACAATGTCAACAATATGAAAGACTAATTTTCTGGAGTGTTTTTCTGTATAGTGATTGTTGAAAATAATTACTCAGATTAGTGATAATGTAGCAGTAATCATACAAGGATTACTCTGTGCAAACATCTGCACACAACCTTGTATGATCCTTATATTTGAAATAAGAAAATTATATTTACATGTGTGTGTGTGTATGATTTGGATTTTTAACGTAGCTTTGAAAATGTTTTGAGTCATATCGCTATGATGTCTGCCATCACATAATGTGCAGGTAGATCATTTGGGTGTACATCAGTTTATAGTGATGTCTAGCACTGGGGCATCATGGTGCAGACATGTAGCATAATGTCCCACCCAGTCACATTATCCTGACACCAGGCCGAACAGTCCTAACACTAATCTCTTAATGCTGAGTGCCTAGCGAGGCAGCTGTTAGTATCATTTTTATAAGTCTTTGGTATGACTCAGTCAGGGTTCGAACCTGTGACCTCCTGCATCCGAGGCAGATGCTCTAACCACTAGGCCACAGGTGCGATCAAAATAAAATGCTAGAGAGCCATTATGATGCACCTTTTTACAGTACAGAGGTACAACCTGTATTTGGCATATTTCTTGGCCATTTTATTCTTTGATACCTAGTCCATTATTATTATCATTATTATTATTATGATTATTGTGGTAGTGGTTGTTATGATCATCATCAGTATTATTATCATCATTACCACAGATACCATCATTATCATTAAAGGCATGAGATAATCTTTTCATTGTTTTTTTTTTCTTCAGTTCTATAACCAAAATCGCTACGAGTTTCAGTTAGATAAAGAGAGAACATTATCATTGTGTTATGCCCCTGGAGAATCTAACACTAACATGTTTGGAGGGAACAGCAACTGGCGAGGACCAGTGTGGCTTTGCAGTAAGTCCTAATCATTTACAAATTTATAAATACCTCTGACTGTATAACATGCACCCAAACCACGTGGACCCAGATCTGCCATCACATAATGTGCAGGTAGATCATTTGGGTGTACATCGTTCATTTTATTTGTGATTGAAGATGAACAGCAAGATCCTCATTTGCCAGAGCATTTTGTGACTGGATATAAATCTGGATTTGTGGTTATAGTTTGTGTTTACACTAGTAAAATAAAGTAAGACATGATTTCTTTCAGTAACTGTTATTTGGGATTTTATCAAGGTCAGCATACTTTGAGGGGTTTGGGTAGCTCATTGATGAGTACAAATATTAATCGGTGTTGGAGAGAAAAAAAATTGTTCCTGATTCACAGCTGATTTCTGTGCTAGATGAATTAGCGTCAAAATTATTGATAACTTTATGAGTTGATCAAATTTTAAAAGGATAAATACATACTTTTTGAAAGTACTTTTGTTCCTAATTTAGACTGCAACTTCATTTCTATTTTGCATTGTAAGAAGTAGATTAGACTCATGGCAAGGTTATTTGAGTTGAATCTACTGTCAAGTTGCGTCTTTCATGGTATATATGACAAAGAAAATATTGACCCTTTGACCCCACTTGTATTCAACCCACCCCAAATGTTGTAGAAGACATACTGCAAAAGACTGGTGATTATTCTCTTTCAATGTTTTTTCTGATGTGATAACTTGTGTAGTTGATAAATATGTGTAGTATGCTGGGATTGAACCCAGAACTGCATAGGTGGAAACTAAATGGTTTACCACTGCACTGTCTTGGCTTTGGATAATGTTTATAGCCCACAACTTTTGTTTCTTTTGTTAGGTCTACTGGTTATAGACCAGAAGAGCTTATGGGATGGTCTGTTGTCTGTTGTTCAGTCTGTCTGTTAGAACAAGTTTGTTATCACTACTCCACTCAAACTTTATGGAGGTTTGCCAAGAAACTTAACACACATTCTACCCAAGGTCTAATTGGACCTAAATGAAAATGGTCCAGCTCAGACATCCAGTATAGCCACCACAGCAGCCATCTTGAAACTCTTGTTATTGCTGCACCTAAATGGATGGTCCTGTCAACACAGGGTTTTCACTGTAAGAATTCTTATATCTCTTAGGTGCTAAAAAAAAATGTTGCTGGTCTCAGCCATTTTGAAAATGTTGTTATTGCTTCTTCTAAATAGAAAGTTTTATTGTCATGGGACTTTAACCAGAAGACTGTTTATGATGTCTTGTTGGTCCTGAATAAAATTGGTTCAGTTGGGACATCCAGTATGGCCACTATAGTTGCCATCTTGAAAATCATGTTTTCACTATTTCTCACATCAAAATGGGGTTTT